>PVLD010014838.1:0-50845 GCA_004027595.1 Dinomys branickii | reverse complement strand
GGCCTGATATTCTGAGAGTGATCCTGATCAGTGCCTATCAAAGTAAACAAATCTGCCTCCAAATCCTGGGTGTCATTTTGGAGCTTCTGCTTGCCTGTGCACTCCTATCTTCTAAGCAATTTCAAGATGCTATCTAAGGGCCAGGAGTGGTGATGCACCCCTGCAGTCCCAGCACTCAGGAGGCAGAGGTAGGAGGATTGCCCTGATTTCAAGGCCAACCTGGGTTACAAAGTAAGTTCAAAACTAGCCTGAAATATGCAGCAAGATGCTATCTCAAAAAAAAAAAGCTATCTAATTTAACTATCAGAACAATTCCGTTATAATAGGTCTTGTCAATTACCCTCTTAATGTCTGTCTGGCATTGTTCTGGGTACTTCCCACAATTGACCCAATTAGCCCACACAATAGTTTTGCATGTTCTGCATCTTGTTATTCCCATGATACAGATGAAGAAACTGAAGCACAGAACAGTTAAGAAATAATAACCTCTGTCCTATAAGACTTCTTAGTGGGAGTAGGTATTATTTCCTACATTTTTACAGGTGGAAAACTAAGACTTACATAAAGGGACCTAGCTGGGATGTAGTCAGCTCCATAGTAAGATTAAAATCCAGGTCTGTCCAACCTCAAAGCTCACGTTCAGCTCTAAGATGTTTTGCTGCTGTATCAATACTTTCTTTCCAGGTGTCAATATGAACACGAGGAGAGTGGAGAATGCAGGTTCTATGATAATAAAACATCCTTTTAAAATTCGGAATTTATAGATGATTTTTAAAAAGGCACATCACTTTATTTAAATCAAGAGTAACTTCCATAACAAAAATATAAGCACGACCCAGGTTTTCTGGCTAGTTTTTTCTTCAAGTGTGCAGTTTATATCTGGACTTAATCATAAAAGAGAGTCTATTTTAAAAATTGTTAACGAAAGGTATTGGTCCTAATTCAAAATCACTGCAAGCAGATTTCCTAGGAGAACATCACTTCCCACTGGACCCCAGCCTGGTCCCTTGACGTCTCTAAGTCTTAGTTTTCCATCTGTAGACATACGGGACACAACACCTACGCCCACGGGGAATTCTGCATTTTCTCCTGTACGTTTGTTAGCTGACATCAGCTCTGAGAAAGGTGAAGGAAAATATGCTGGTCACTTGTCACTCACAGACTGAGGAAATACATCCACTAGACCAGGGCAGTAGAGCCTGAGAAAGGAAACCACACTGACCAGGGTGCCAGGAACTTCATTTTTGGCTTTAGTGACAGTTTTTTATCTTCCGCTGCAGGACAGTTCACATCTTGGGCTGAGGACTGCCCTTTAGGTCTTTTTTTTTTTTTTTTTTTTGCGGTACTGGGGATCGAACTCAGGACCCTGCGCTTGCTAGGCAAGCGCTTATTCCACTGAGCTACATCCCCAGCCCCCGGACTGCCCTTTAGGAACAGTACTCCGAGCTCCACCTCTCCAATGTCATCGATGTGCACCTCCCTAACAGTGAGAATGATCTGCTTTTCAGACAACACCGTCCAGTCCATTTTCTGTTGCTGCTGTTGCTACTCAGTACAGGAGCGGTAAGTTGGCCTTTTATTTGTTTATTTATTTTTTATCTTTTGAGAGAGGGCTTCCCTATGCAGTTCAGGCTGACCTTAGGCTCACTTTGTAGCCCAGCCTGGCTTCAAACTCACAGCCATCCTCCCGTCTCAGCTGGGATTACAGGCGTGTGCCGCCACGCCTGGCTATTTGCCTTTTAGGGTGATCTTGGAAGTGGATTATTTCACAGTGTCTTGATTCGTTATTGAGTTTCCATGTCTCTCTGTATCCACTGTTCTCTCTGTCCAGGAGCCCTACTCCCATCTTCTCCCTGCTGAACGCCATTCATGTAAAGGTGCAGGTCGAAAGTGGGGTGGCTTGTGATTCTTCCTCCACTCACCGAGATACGATTCCTCCTTCCCTTGTACTGTGTTCCAAGGCCTGCAGCCTGGTTCTCTAATGTTTATTTCCTGTACAGTGCCTATGAGTCTCCTGTTCTACTCTGTACTCCCCCGCTTTAAATGTAATGTTTTTGGGATCCGGATCTCCCCACACCATTAGTGTGCTTTGGTGCGCAGTAAATGACAGGGTAAGAATCAAATCTGAGGCATCCTATTAATGCCAACAGCTAGTATTTAATAAATGTCCTACATATCAAATGCTATGCTGGGAAATTTACCTTTATTCATTACACAACCATTCTTTTTAGAATTTCCACTTTACAGATGAGGAAACGGAGGTTCGGAGACGGTACCATGTTTACCTTGTGCTGAATTATGCACTGGTGGAGTTGGGAGTCAGTCATGGTCTCAGTCACTATACCATGCTCTGTACCAGAATAGATACCATTAAATGAGGTAGTGCACATACTATGACTAGCAGAGCACCTTACACCGGGTAAGATGTTCACGATCAGGACTGTGATTTCGTGCCCCTAATATGCATCAGACTCAGCACAGGCATGTGACATATTCCCTCAGGTTATTTCATAACAACTCTATATGCTCTTAGCATCTCTAATTCTCAGATAAAGAAACTTCACTTCTGAGAGTTGGCAACTCACCCAAGGAGAGAGAGTGGGCTCTAAATAAACAGGTAGAAAAATAGATTTGTCTACCCTTTTGGGGGTGAATCTAATGGATATGTGCATACGGTTTATATGAAAAATCTTTTGTAAATTGCTTTTCAATGTCAGACAAGTGAGAACACAAATAAGCCTGAGCAAAGATGAAATACCTTCAGAGACCTGCACCCAGCATCACAGGCCGCAGTTCAGCAGACTGGCAAGGAAGAAGCACGTGAGTATCATTCTCACAGCAAAGTCTTTGCCCCATGAAGTGCTGCTTGGTGCCAAGGCCGGAAGCTAGGATCAAGCTGTAAGTGTTCAGTTAACAGTGAATGAATGTTCTAGAAAAAAAGAAAGAAAGAAGACAGCTAAAACAGCCTACTGTCCTAGAGCTTCAGGGCGGACAGCAAATGGGGAAAAATGTATTCTGGCTTTTAGCATGTGAGGTGAGGATTAAGGTAACATTCAGTACTGGGAGAACCAGTGTCCTTCAGGGGCGAGGTAAACCCAAATACAAACTTACAGCACAGGAAAGGAAAGGGCTGTTGCTCTTCTTTAAACGAGAAGAATCCTTGCCGAGAAACCACTGAGGAATAATCACCTTCTAAGAATTATAACAGGCAAAATCCAGCATCATCCTGGTATGAGTACTTGGATCTGGGAGTAGCGGTGCACGCCTGTAATTCCAGCACTCAGGAGGCTGAGGCAGGAGAATCGCTGTGTGTTGCAGGCCTGCCTGGGCTACATAGTGAATTCAAGGCCCGTCTGAACTACACAGGGAGACCCTGTCTCAAACAAAACAAAGATTGAGTGTGTTGCTGGGCCCAAAAGGTGGTTGTTTCCTGGATTTATCCCAGCCTGGGTTTTGCTTTGTTGCTGCTGGATAGGCGATTGGAGGAAGCCAGCATATAAGCCACATCTCTATCCGACAGTGAGAGAGCGTAACTCTTGGGTTTTACAGTCCAGTAGAGGTCGTGCGCAGCCATCCAAGCGCAAGCCCCTGCCGCCGCTCCCTGCCTCTGCACTGGCCCAGGAAAGGATCCAGGTCAAGGCGCTGTTCGACTTTCAGCCCCGGGAGCCCTGCGACCTCGCCCTGCAGCGAGCTCAGGAGTACCTGGTGCTGGAAAAGCGCGACCCTCACTGGTGGAAGGCAAGAGACCGTTTGGGGTAAGACACGCATCTTGGCTGTTATCACGTGCCTCCTCTTCCAACCCCAAGAGGTCTCAGAACGCAGAAAGACTCTAGCGGTTAGGTTTGCCACCTTTATAAATCTGCACGGACTAGGATTTGCCCTCCCAAATCGCCTTAGAGCACAGGAGTTCCGGCAGCCTCAGGATCATGAAGTCCTGCTTGGTGCCAAGACCAGAAGCTAGGATCATACTCTGTGCGTAATAAGTGCTCAGTTAACAGTGAACGAATATTCTAGAAGAAAGTGAAAGAAGGAAGACAGTTAAAACAGCCTACTGTGCTGTCAAGGTAGAGCTTGAGGGTGGACAGCAAATGGGGAAAAATGTATTCTGGCTTCGACCATTTTGAGGCGAAGATGTCCTTGCCTGCTACCGTGTGTTCTTGGACAAATCAGTTCCTCAGAGCTTTTGTGTCTTTATCTGTAAAATGGAAATAGTAATTGCTACTATGTAGGTCCTCATTCTGATTTCTAATTGGAAATTTGCCTTTTTGCAACTCGAAAGCAAGAACAGAAATAGTATTCATTTCATGTTTCCACAGTGATTAGTTCTGAAAGCAAATATTGCAGTAGTTGTGGAATTAACTTGGAAAGAAAAGTATTTGGGGAGAGAAACAGATTTCTTTTATTAGTTTCAATCTAATATTCTATTAGATACAAGCAATAGAATGGAATCTAATCTATTTATTGCAATAGATTATTAATGTCTTGACTAGTTCTGGGATGAAAAGAATTCTGAGAACTATCTGAGCTCCCTGGGAGGGAATGTTGATACTGATTTCTAATATTTGCATTTGGAGGTTATAAATATGTAAGTATTTGAGCATCTCAATTCCATACCTCTTTTCTCAATTACATTTTCCTGATGATTTGACCCTTAACAGTTCTGAGTTAGACTGAACATGTGGTGGAAATTTTTTAGTGGAAAAAGATGCATTAGTGAGTCCGAGTCTGTGGTAATTAGCTATACCTGTGTGTGTACTATTGGCATGTCACAGACTTTAGAATAATAGTTAAGCAAGTGATTCTTAAAACCATGCTAAGATTCCTCTTTGCCATTCTTCCTAACCCAGTCTCTTCTCAAAAGTACACAGCTACCCAATTAGTGAGTATCTCTCTTGAGCATTTGGAATGAGCTTACACCCATGCACTGAAGTACATGTAAATTTTATTTCTGTAAATCTTATGATACTTCATGCACTGTTCTGAAGTTTGCTTTTGTGTTTCAATAATATGTCTTAGAGATCTTTCTGTGATTTCAAACACTGGTAAAGGTGTAGGAAGTAAGAAGCCGATAGCCTGCTAATAAGTGTGTAGATGGTATGTCTTACTTGGAGGTCGATGTATCCTCTGAAAAAATGTACATTTGGTGTGTTAGTGGTTCCCCTTCTTGATATCTGCCTTAGAAATATTTTCCTAGGCACAGAGTTGCATGTTTAAGTATTCACCTAAAGCATTGCTTGTAATAGGGAAGTGGCAATTATAATATCTATGCTAGGAACTACATACACCACAGCACACTGAAGCCAATATCTTTTGTAATTGGTGCTTTTAACCTAGTTACTCATTCTGACTTCAAACGATCATTTCAGTGTCCCTTTTCTGCTTTGAAAATAGTTTGGGATCCTAAAATCTCTCAAACTACTCATGCTATAAATTAAGATCTTAGTATTTCCTGTATAGAAATTTTTGTTGAGATAGAAATGAAAAAGAACCCTTTTTTTCTTTTAACAATTTAATACGTAGAATAAATTTGATTTTCTCCTGAATCCTTGGGTTTTTAAAAGAGCTTTTGTCACAGTAAATGTTACTAACAGGATCTGTGTTTTAATGTTTGCTTTGCCTTTTTTCTAGGAATGAAGGCTTAATCCCAAGCAACTATGTGACTGAGAACAAACGCACCAATTTGGAAATATATGAGTAAGTCTCCTCCTCAGTGTGCCCTATGGTTAAACTATGAAAATCCAGGATATTCTGGCGGCTCAAAAGTGTAGATACTGCTTGTGTCTGTAACAGGGAAAGAAAGTGGCACAGCTGGCAGATTTTTCAATAACGAGAGCTCGGGTCCTTATCATGGTTGATGCGGGAACTTCTTTTTCTTAAACTTGTTTTGTTTTGTAAAGCCATTTTTTTTTTATCTTGTCTTTTGGAGACAGGATCTTGCTATGCAGTTCAGGCTGGCCTTGAGCTCACTTTGTAGCCCAGACTGGTCTCAAACTTGCAATGATCCTCTTGACTCAGCCTCTCAAGTACTGGGGTTACAGGTGTGCAGCATCATGCCCGGCTCCTGGCCACTTTTTTTAAAACAGTGACACTGTGAATCAAAACACTTACATGGTACTTGCTTTATTATAAGTCCTATTTTCAATGAATGATAATTGGATTTACTATGTAGACAAATTACCACATTTTGGCTCATGTTTTGATAGTTTTAGAAAAAGATAAGAGCCAGGCTCCCGCTGTACTTTGGAAGAACATGAGGCATTTTCATGAAAGTTTTCCTTGAAATCTGTTTTTATTACAAATATAGATTTGAAAGGTGGGAGAGGTCTTTATGATTATTTTTTTAAGATCATCATTCTGCATGTAGGAGGGTTAATTTACAGGTAGAAAGTGGCAGAGTTGAGCCCTGAGTCTTTTTTAAAATTGGAATTTCAGTTTGAGCATCCTCCTTGGATACTTATTTTGCAAATAACATACACTTCCAGCGGGGGGACTGTAGGTGATGTGAGCGGCAATATTAAGACAGGAGCTTGTTGAAAGCTAGGAGTCGACGCAAAGGAATGAGAGAACTTTGTCTGGCCTTGGTACTAATGTAAGCCCAGCTGACAGTCAAAAATCAGTAACTCTCACTCTGAAACAGAACCGATTCCAAAGGCTTTGGTGAGTAATACAGACTCTACTGAAGGAAAGCGGGTAACATAGGCACGTGATACCTCCAGTACTGCATGGCCAGACTTCTCCAGTAGCCATACGTGTTCTTTCTCCTTGGTCATCTTCTAAGTTTTACCACAAGGTCTCTTCTCCCTGCCACATCCTCTCAATTGACTTGAACCCTTCAGTCCTGCCCCGGGATTTCAGCTTCCTGTAAACCAGGCCTCGGGTGGCTCAGCCACCTTCCTTGGAAGAAGTCCATAGTTACCTAGTGTTACTCAAGCACTCCCTGTGGGGACCTCACTGCTACTTTTGGCTGAAGGGGACCAACACAACAGGTTTCTTGAAAGGCCAGGCCACAAGAGATTTTGTGTGGAAGTCTGCTAAGAAAAATAAGAAAGATAAGACTTCTTTCCATATCATGACCCTAGTTGGGATTTTCCAGACAATTAAAGGAGATGTATGTGATAGTTCCTAACACAGTGCCTGCTGGCTGGTGAATGGACACTCACTCCCTGGCGATGTTACTTTTCTCCTTCCATTATTAATTACTTGGCTCATCATTTCCCCTTGTAGAGTGGGCCTGGGCTCTGAGGGTAACAGATTATTTCTACTTTAATATTGGATCATTTGAATTAAGCTACTCTGGAGTTAGGATTGCCATTTCATTGCTTTGGAATTTTATATTTTTAATGGGTCTATTAAATATAGACATAAAAGTTATTCTTAATCTCTAAAGTCAATCGATCACTTACTGTGTACCAAGGACCACACTAATGACAATACAAAAAGCGCCGCCTGGGTGAAGTACAGAACTGTGGACTTAGCAATGGAAGTGCTGCAGTCCAAACCTAGCATCACCACTCACCAGTACTTTGATTCTGGGTAAAGTAGCCCAGTGCTTCTGAATGATCAAGACCTCTGATGATCTAAAAAGTAGAAACAATCATATCTATCTCATATGGCACATAGTAAATGCTTAGTACATGCTCGTGGTTATTACTGTTTCTGAGATCTGTAAAATTAACAGGCCCGGTGTTCACAGTTTGGCCCTTCTTGCTTAGTATCACAGGTGTAAAGAGGGCCTGCATTACTTCAGCCCCTGCCCCTACCAGAATCACTTTATTTGTTCCATCTGTGCTTAGTGTGTACACTCAGGACTAGCAGATGCCAGGTCTAAGCACTAACAATAGAACACAGAACCTTCTCTGTCTCATGGAACTTAGAGTTTCATTGAGAAACAGCCGTTGACAACAGATATATAACTCCAAACTGTAGCATTATGAAGGGAGAGTGGAAGAGTAACTGTCCTTGAGCAGTTAGCCCTTTACAAGCTCAGGTGATAACCATTCTTGACATACTTAATTTGTATCAGTAAGCAGTGTAGGACTCTGGGAGAAAACAGTGAGGAAGGAGATAAAGTGTAGACGGGAACCTTGGACTGGGAAATACCATTCTTTGGAATTCACATGAGGACTGAGGATGAGAAGAGTGTGAAATGGGTGACTGGGGAGGTATGGGGTGTCAGTGTGCACTTAAGAAAAAGCTTGTGGTACAGGGGTTGTGTCCAGGGCCTTTGCATGGAGCTATAGCCCCAGCTCTTTTTCTATTTTATTTTGAGACAGGGTCTTGCTACATTGCTCAGGCTGACCTTGAATTTGTGATCTTCCTGCCTCAGCCTCTCAGAGCGCTAGGATTACAGGCATGCGCCACCATACCCAGCTCAATGTGTTCTTCTGATATCTCAGGGGAACCTTGGTACAAAGAGATTTATGGCTACTTTAGCTTTAGAGTCATACGCAAATTCTTAACATTACAATGTAAAAACCTAGTTTTCAGCAAGCTCTCAAATTCAACATGTAAATCTTGTTATATATATATATTTTTTATATAAATAAGAATAATCATCTTCATTCACTCTTAACATAGAAAGTATCTTTAAACATTCCATCCTCTTTATAAACTCAATCAATTACATCTCTTGAAACATTTAGTTTGCATTAGTAAACTGAATACATTCACTTGTCTTTTAAATATTTCACATGCTTGACAGGGTAAATTTACAATTGTAGTCAGTCCAATGTAAGCCTTTAGAATAATCCTGGAAATCCAATGAATTAAACTTATAAATGAGGGAAATTAAGTGTTTTATGAATATCATTTTAAAATTAGTCAAATTCTATTCAACTTCAAGTAACAAGTTTAAAATTAATTATGTGTTCAAAAATCAGGTGAAAATTGAATATGCTAGAGTTTCTTGCCGTGAAACACTTTAAATATCCAGCGCGTTGACTGTCTTAAATTTTGCAGAAGTGCAAGTTTGACTCGTCTCATCTTTACACTGAACCCTGCGCTTTCTCGGAGTTAGAAAGCCACTACAAGAGCGGATGTATCTCCTTAGAACCACTAGGGCGCCTCGGTTAAAGCAAAATTCAAAAGCACAATACCGTGATCGGAAACCTGGGACTGGTCAGGGGCCTTGAGGCCAAAGGGTACACAGATTATTTCAACTAGATCATAACTGGACATGCTGGCTATTTTTTTATGTGCGTAGGAGCCCTGTCCTAACTTCTATGTCCACATTTTTGATATTAGTTTTATCACAAATGCTGGCAAGGTATACAAGTTATACAGCCTTATCTACTTTTTAAAAAACTATTTAATTTTTCTGTCTGATTTAAATAGATGAAATTTGATACACCACACTAGTAACTTCCCTTAAATTACACTTATTAAATCTGTTTACTGTTTAATAGATTCTGCGTTATTTTAAAGGATCCTGAGTTTGTCACATATGTCTCTCTGCTTTCTAGTTACTACTCTGAAATCACTCTAAGGACTTCCACAAGTAGATACAATTCTAATTTATGTTTTAAAAACTAGCATATTTACTTATTATTATTATAAATAAATACAAAGTGACAAAATTAACATCAACACAATAGCAGGTGGAAAAACATTATTTTAAAAATGCAATTTATGTTAAATTTTCTCTTTTTGAGTAACCTTGTGCACTCGTGGGTTTTTACAGATTCAAGTTATTTTAGTGTATTATAATCATTATTCTCCTTTTAACATTTAAATGTCACAACCTAATTGTGGGGAATCCCTTTAAACTGGTTCCTATGTCTTTAAAGCTGCCTCGTTTATTTTGAACAAATTTCTCTTTCTACAACAAGCAATTTCAGGCTCCTCTTAAAATTCTTCACTGCAACGTTAATATTCATTAAAAAGTCCTGAGTGTTGTTCACCCATGTAACACTATGGTTACTCTTGTTCCTACTAGTGAGTGTTCAAATTACTTTGTCTAGAATAATCTGTGATCACCTCATGTTCTCTGTGGCTCATCTTTTGTGAAGTTTACTTTCAGTGTGATGACCTTAGTGTTTGAGATAGCTGACCATTCTCATTTAGAGGCAGCTGTCTGTGACTGGATGTCAGAGAGGAAACCATATATGAAGGTGGGTTCCATCCACCAGCAGGTTCAGCCCATCTGGTCCGCCCACAATGACTCAGTGCATAGTTATGTACTCATTCTTCCTTCCTGAAACAGAGTTTCAGGCAGTATTTTACTAAGTATAAAATTCTCTAGTCTTGAAATGAAGCTTTTTAATTTTTCTCTCTCTCCTTTCTATCACTTTCCTCTCTTTTCTGTATAACTTAGTTACTGACAAGGTATGGTCATATCAAACTGCCTGTTTACCTTAGGCTAGTTATGTTTGCTGTGTCTGATGTTCTAGTCATTTAATGATGTGTTTAATGCACAGAAAACAATGATCAGAGATAGAAAAGGGCTCAGTGCATTTGGAGAAGGGAAGGGCCCCACATGGCCTGAGCTCACTGGGTGAGGACAGAGCGAGGCTAGAGCTAAAATGGCAGATAGTGTTGGGGTCAAGACGATGTCTTTTGGTCGCTCCACATACTCTACTAACTACTAACTCTTCTCAGAGGCAGTGTAGTTAGGAGAGTCAGAAAACTTAGAATACATTTTCAATTTTGAAATGGGATTAGCACTTATAAAAGCATGCAAATCAGAAGTTCGTTAGAGAAAAGAAATAGCTATTTTTAAGTTTGTCTGCTGAAGTCCAGCATTTGTTGAAGACAATGACTTCTTAATTACTTATTTCTCATGGAATTTTACAAGACATTAAATCATTCAAAATTATCTACAGGCACTGGGAGTATGTTAGAAAATTAAATGAAGTGGTAGAATAAACTACATATTGGCTTGAAGTTAGTAAAATTATATTAAGCTTGATGAATTTATCCATAATAGTACATCATGATTTATCTGAATTTAAAAAGCCATGACTTTCTAAAATCAATTTTAATCATAGAGATTTTTTCTGAAAAAATTGAATATAAAATTTAAAAATCATTTCTTTTATTTTCACAGGTGGTACCACAGAAACATTACCAGAAATCAGGCAGAACATCTATTAAGACAAGAGGTAATTCAATACCCTTGTGAATAAATATGTGAATATTTTCAAAATTTCTGAGAGAGTACATTATGAAGGCATTAACCAAAATGGTGCATTACTTCTTATTCTTTCTAATTTTGAAATATTATCACAACTTCATCCCTGTTACACACTTTCTGATAAGTTGTAGGCCAGATATGTTTGTATCAAATCATGATTTCTGGTGGTTTTCATCATAATTTCAGAAATACATTTCTCCTGAAATAATTTCAACTTCAACATACTGAGAAGACAAACTAATACTGAGAGCGCATCATTCAAACCTGCAGTTTGCCTGCACAGTCCACATTTGAGTTGCTCATACAGCCTTTGCATCAAAGTAATCAAGAGACACTTTAACCTCATGAACTCAGCCTAAACACAGTAAAAACACAAGTACAGAAAAGTACATGGCGCCTTCAGTTTCTCTGCTCTTTGGAAACAAAGGGGAGAATATAGTCAACATAGTATCAAACTCAGATCAGAGCTGTTCATTCAGGTCAAACCAAAACAAAGCTTCATATAGTTCATATTTCCAGCTGTCAGTAAATACTAACCCTGGGGAAATGCAAAGTCAAAACTAGAAACTAGGTAAGAGGTATTGTGTCATTTTGCACTGTTTTCAGATGTTGAGGAAACCTAGAGTGCTGATTGAGAAAGAATCAGTTCTGTAAACACTTAATGCTAGTAAGGCTCAGCATGCAGAGAAAACCCACTCCAGAGTGGGGGGCACATGGAGGACATAGGATAAAAACACAGCCTCAGACGGTGGTGGGCGGAGGTTGGACTGGCCTCGCCCTATTTGCAAAGAGGAAGTCCAGTGTGGCAGCAGATACAGTATCTGCCTGGCACGGGCTCGCAGGTAGCCTGCTGAAGACTAGTACTGGTAGATCCAGTATGCAGAATGGAGATGTTCTGACAGCAGGCAGACCTGGGGGAGGAAAGGCCAAGTCTACAGCAAGCAACTTGGCCACAGGCGAGGTGGCCCGAACCATGGAACTGAGCATAATCAGCCTCTGCATCTAGAAAAAAAGTCAGACAAGACCAAGTTCTCATTTCCCTACAGAATCTAGAACGGGGAATTATGTGACAAACTCCTACATTAATGTATGACAACAAATATTAACTTTTTTTTTTTTTTTGAGACAGGGTCTCACTATGTAGTGCAGGCTGGCCTTGAGCTCCCTATGTAGCCCAGGATGGCCATTTGCAAATTCACGGTGATCTTCCTGCCTCAACCTCTCAAGTGCTGGGATTACAGGCGTGCACGTGCTCGCCCTGCCCAAACATTAACTCTTGGCCATAAGAGAACCGTTACTTTGCAGATCCAGTTGGAGCCTGCCCCACTGTCTGTTTTGTTGTGCTCCGCTCTCCAGGGACAGTCACGGTAGATGGATATGTTCTCGTTTTGTGTATCTGTTTACATTTTTACCATCTAATGTAATGTTTGCCATTCAACATTAAAGAGATCGTATGTATTTTTTTTAACTTCATGTTTTCAAAGTTCACTCCTAGAGATACATAGAGATCATGTACATTAACTGTGTAATATCTCATTGCAATGTGAATACATAACATATCCAGTACTCAGAAACATTCAAATAGCTTCTAGTTTCTTAACTATTCCATGCTGTGCTGTAAGGCACTTCTTTTAAATGTCCTCTCGTACACAAGAGCAAAATGGAATTGTGTAGTCATAGGAAATGTACAGATTAACATTGGCAGATATTTTCTGGAAATGATTCAGAGTAGTTGATTTTTTGATGGTCGCCGTTCTTTCTGGGGTGAGGTGGGATCTCAGCATTGTTTTAATTTGCACCTCTCAAGGGACCAGTCATGCTGAGCATTTTTTCATGTATTATTTCCCATTTCTACTTCTTCATCTGAGAAGTGTCTTTAATAGTATGTTGTAAAAACATGTTTTTAGCATATATTTTAAAATATTTTTCTAATTTATTTATTGTCTAATTTTTATTTTGCAAAAAGTATGCTTGCCTTCACCTCTACTTAGTCCCGAGGTATTTAAAATATATTCTTCTGGGCTGGGTTTCCTAATGTTTTATCTAGCATTTGTCCTATTAAGTTCAGAAGTGAACTTTGCTCATTATTTTCCAGTGCCTGCCTGGTTTTACTAGGAAGGTTATACTAGCATCATAAAATGCAATGGTTTACATTGGGCAGAAGTAATTTGCACTCTGAAAGTCAGGTATATGAATCTTGTAAAATGGTTGTGGGACATGCTGCTTTTCAAAACAGGTAGACACATGACTACTGATTGAATTTTCTTTTCTTTTCGAGATGTTTCATAATTTATATTTACATGGAGAATTGCTGACTTTTATATTTATTTCCTAATTTATTGCATAAATTATTCATACCAGTATCCTGTAGTTTTTATTTCTTTCATATATTGAGACTCACTATGTTCATATGATCTTAAACTGAAAGATTTTGAAGCTTTCTTCTGTATTTGTCCCCAAGCCACCAACTTACTTCCTTGTAGAAGCTATTACTAGTTCGCCTTGTGTCCTTCCTGAAGTGTTTAATGTGTATGCAAGGAAGTACAAATGTATGTTTTTGTGTCGCTATTTTCACACAAGCAGCAACACGCTATGCGAAACCTTTCATACCTTACTTTTTCACTCAGCACTAAATATTGAGAATCTTTCCATATCAGTAGAAAAAGCTGTAGCTTGGATGGATCACCAGTTCTTATGGAAATTGAGTAATATATGTTATTTTGCTATTAAAACAACGCTGTCATTAGTAAGCTGTACACACATCTTTTCCCATTTATGTGATTGCATTTGTGTGATAAGTCACCAAAGGTAGAAATTCTAGGTCAAAGACAATGTACAGTTCTAATTTTCACTAATGTTAAAATTCTCTCTGTAGGAGTTGTATAACTTTTAAGAGTATCTGTTTTCCACAACCTTTTCAGCCAATATTTTATGAGAAACATTTGGATCTTTATGCCTCATCATAGTATAGATTTAATTTGCATTTCTCTTATTCTGGGGATGTTAAACATTTTTCACATGTTAAATTTTATATATTTGTATATAAAAGTGGCCTGTTCATATGCTTTCCATGATTTTCTGTTGGGGTTTTGATGTTTTTCTACCTAGGACCTGGTTAGCTATGTTAAGGAAATTAATACCTTGTGATATGTGGCAATATCGCCTTTTTCCAATTATTTTATTGTGTTTTTTGGGGCATGAATAATATTTGAATTTTATAGGTCTTAATTTACTGGACAAATTCTTGTAAGCATTGATGGTTTGTGTTAGAACTGGTTTCCCTGCTCCAGGGTTATAAAAATATTTATGTTTCTTTTTTTATTTTTATTTGTTTTTGAGACAAAGTCTGCTATTAGTTCAAGCTGACCTTGAACTCACTTTGTAGCACAGGCTGGCCTGGAACTCACAGTGACCCTCCTGCCTTAGCCTCCCTAGTACTGGAATTACAGGCATGTGCCACCATGCCTGGCAGAATACTTCGTTTCTTGATTGCTTTAATACTTTTATTTGGTACATTTATATCACTGATCCATTCATAAATTTTCAGATCTAAGGAGTGAGGTATGAATCTCATTCATATTGTACTGGGCAGCTGCCAAAGGTCTGTATTTTCTGCACTGATTTGCCATTTTCAATGTGAACATGATGCATATTTTGTTTGCATTTTTTTTTTTTTGGTACCAGGAATTGAACTCAGGACCTTGGGCATACCAGGCAGGTGCTTGTGCCACTGAGCTATATCCTTGGCCCACCACATTTTGGATTATATCTGGACTTTCTCTTTGGTTTCACTGGTCAGTTCACCTGATTTTATACTGCTGCTACACTGATGTGAATACTTAGGCTTTCTCTGGTGTGGCAAGTCTTCCTTATTATTTTACTCTTTCAAAAATATTGCATATACATGTGATTTTTGTCCATAGAATTATCTTATCATTTGTAGAAAACATTCCTGTTGCTTGCATTAAATGTACAGGTTGATATAGGGAAATTTTTTATTATACAGAGAGTAAAAATAATAACAACAACATAGGGAAAAACAAAACCAAGCAAGAATAATAAAAATTGTACAGGGTTTCAAAAAAATGATAGGAATTAACAGTGGTCGTTATATTACATATTGTTATCTTCAAGTGCATTGTGCAGATTACCTGATGTAAGAATGAAGTTGTTCAAACCATTAAAGAGAATAAAAAATAATTATTAAATAAAACATTATTGACAATACAGAGTTTCACTAGACAAGATGGTAGAAATTCAGCAGTGGTTGTTCTATTGCACATGGTTATCTGTAAATCAGTTGCTCAGATTACCAGATATAAGCATGCAAAATGGTCAGAATATAAAAAGTTTTAAGCATTAACTGTTCCTTTCAATAGACCAGACATCAGCAGCACAGTTGTTGCAGCTATCCTTCTATATGTGTGTGTGTGTGTGTGTGTGCGCACATGTGTGTGTGTGTGTGTGCGCACGTGTGTGTGTGTGTGTGTGTGTGTGTATATATATATATATAAAATTTCTTCTGCCTTCCTTCTTTCTTTTTCTTCTTTCCCTCATCCCAGTCATTCCTTCCTTTGAGCAATTTCTTTCCCTTTCCTATCACCTATTATATGTTTTGAGTTTTACTTACTCTTTCAGGTTCCTACACCAGGGAGACAATATGATGTTTTTACATGTGGGTCTGATTTATTTCACTTATGAGAGTGGTCTCTATTTGCATCCATTTACCTACAAAAGCCTCAAGTTTATCTTTTTTATAGCTCAGTAATGCTCCACTGTATAAAAATATATCTTTTTTATTCATTCCTCAATTGATGGGCATTTGGGTTGCTTCTAAGATTTAGCTATAACAAATTGTGCTGCTATAAACATGGGTGCACATATATTGTTGTGGTATGATGTTTTTAATTCTTCTGGGAAAATACCCAGAAGGGGACTAGCTGGGTTAAGTGGGACTTCTAATCCTAGTTTCATGAGGAATCTGCAAACTGATTTTCACAGTGGTTTCACCAGTCTACACTCTCACCAGCTGTGGAGTAGGGTTCCTTTTTCCCCAAAGCCTCTCCAGGATTTGTTATTGGTTGATTTCTTGATGATAGCCATTCTTTCTGGGGTGAGATGGAATCTCAGTATTGGTTTAATTTTCATTTCTCAAATGACTAATGATGTTGAACATTTTTTTCATGTATTTATTTATCATTAGTATTTATTCAATCTGAGAAGTGTGTATTCATTTTAGTTGCTCATTTTTGGTTTGTGTTTTTGAATTTGAGGGTGATTTTTTAAATTCTTTATATGTTCTCAATAGAAGTCCTTTGTCTGAGGGGCAGTTGGCTAAATTGTTTTCTCAATTTATGGGTTTTCTTTTACTCTCTTGGGGATTTCTTTTGATGTGCAAAAGCTTTTCAGTAAGATGAGATGCTAGTTGTTGATTCTTTGAAGTATTTCCCATGCAGTTTGGTTTTTGTTCATGAACTCTCTGCCTACCCTTCTGGTTTTGAGATTTTTACCTACTTTGTTTTCTGGTAGATTTAGTGTTTCTGTTTAAATATTTAGATCTTTGATCCATTTTGACATTAGTTTACTGCATGGTAATAGACATGCAACTAGTTTTAGTCTTTGGCATGTGGAAAGCCAGTTTTTCTAGCACCATTCATTAAAGAGGCTTCTTCCTTCTAGTGAACATATTTGGCCCCTTTGTCAAAGATAAGGTGGTAGAGTATGTTTATAGTTGTGTCTCCATCTTCTAATCTGTTCCATTTATCTTCAGGCCTGTTTTTTTTGTTTTTTTGCCAGCAGCATGCTGATTTTATCCCAGTATCTTTGTAGTATAATTTCAAGTCAGGGATTATAATGCCTTGTGCCTTTCCTTTGTTTCCCAGGATTACTTTTATTGTTATTCTAGGCCTCTTCTGGTTCCAGATGAATTTTAGGAATGTTTTATCTAGATCTGAGGTGTACTACTAATGGTATTTTAATTGAGATTGCACTGAATCTGTACAATTTTAGTAGTATGGCCATTTTCACAATGTTGGTTCTTCCTATCCATGAGCAAGGAATATCTTTCCATTTTTTGAAATCCTCTTTGATCACTTTTTGCAGAGTACTATAATTTTTACTGTATAGATATTTTACTTCTTTTGTTGGATTGATTCCTAAGTATTCATCTTTTTAGATGCTATTGTGAAAGGTGTAGTTTCCCTAATTTCTCTCTCAGTGTGTTTGTTGTTTGTGTACAGGAATGCTATTGACTTCAGTGTTGACAATGTATCCAGCTATGCTACTGAATTTAGTTATTAAATCTGTAAACTTTTGGTGGAGTTTTCGGTGGCTTCTATGTAGAGTATCATGTCATCTGTGAATAATGATAATTTTACTTCTTCCTTTCCTATCCTTCTTCCTTTTATTTCCCTCTCTTGTCTAAATGCTCTAGCTAATATGTCCAGAACTATATTGAATAGGAGTGGTGACAGTGGATACCCTAGTCTTTTTCCTGATTTTAAATGAAAGCTTTCAATGTTTGAACATTTAGTATCATGTTGACGCTTAATTTGTGATAGATGGCTTTTATCAGATTGAGATAAAGACCAACTATTCCTCTTTTCTGTAGGGTTTTTTATCATGAATGAGTGTTGGACTCTATCAAGGCTTTTCTGAATTGATGGAGATGATCATGTGATTTTTGCCTTTGGCTGTATTGATATGGTGTGTTACATTCATAGATTTGCATATATTGCCTTCCTGGGTTGAATCCCAGTTGGTCATGGTGGATGATCTTCTTGATGATTTGCTGCATTCTGTTTGCTAGTATTTAGTTGAGCATTTTTGCATCTATATTCATTAGGAAGATTGGCCTGTAATTCTCTTTTTGTTGGGTCTTTCTCTGGTTTTGGTATCAGGATAATACTTGCCTCCAGGAATGAGTTGGGGAGAATTTCTTCCCTTTCAATTAAGAGTTTGAGTAATTGGTGTTAAATCTTCTCTAAATTTCATGTTGAATTCAACTGTGAATCCATCAGGACCTTTTCTTCATTGGTAAGTGTTTTTTATTACATTTTCAATTTTGCTTGCTGATACTGAGCTATTCAGGATTTTTATCTACTTCATTCAGCTTGTTAATTCATATGTATCTAGAAATCAGTCCATTTCCTCTGTGTTTTCCATCCTATGAGAGTAAAGGTTTTGAAAGTGGGTATTGATTATCTTCTGAACTTTCACAGGATCTGTAGTGATTTCACCCCTTTCATTCCTTATTGCACATATTTCAGTTTTTTTCTTTCCTTTTTTTTGATAAGGTTGGCTAGGGGTTTATCTACTTTATTTATTCTTTCCAAGAACCAACTCTTTGATTCATTAATTCTTTGTATTGCTTTTTAGTCTCCATTGCATTAATTTCTGCCCTGAGTTTTGTAATTTCCTGTGTTCTTTGGGCTCTGGGTTTGACTTGCTCTTCTTTGTCTTAAAGCTTGAAGGGCAGCATAAGATTATTTATTTGTGCTCATTCTGTTTTCCTGATGTGGGAGTTCACTGCTGTTAATTTCCCTCTGAAGACTGCTTTCATTGCATTCCACTGGTTCCTACAAGTTGTAGGTGCATTTTTGTTTGATTGTAAATATTGTTGAATTTCTACTTTGATTTAATCTGTGACTCCTTGGTTGTTCAGGAGGCTGTTATTTAATTTGCATGTGTTTATTGAGTTTTTGTGATTTCTCTTTTCATTAACTTCCAATTTAATTGTGCTATGGTATATGAGTATGTATTGGATAATCTCAATTACTTTGTTTTTACTTAGTCCTGTTCTATGCACTAGCATATGGCCTATTTTAGAGAATGTTTCATATTCAGCTGAGAAGGATGTGTGTTCTGATGCTGTTGGATGGAACACTCTGTAAAGGTCTACAAAGTCCACATGTTCACAAGTTTGGTTAAGTTCCATTATTTCTTTCCTAATTTTTTGTCTAGTTGATCTATCTCTTTGTGACAGTGGGATGTCAGTGTCCCCTGTTATGATTTTGTTGCTGCTTATTTCATTTTCTTGTCTGTTAAAATTTGTCCTGTATAGTTGGTGCTCCTGCATTTGGTGCATGTATGTTTATGATTGTTATCTCTTCCTCCTGAAGATTTCTCCTCACAGGTATATAGTGATCCTCTTTATCTCTTTTGATTGTTTTTGGTTTGAAGTTCACCTTGTCTGCAAACAGAATAGCTATACTTGCTTTTTCTAGGTTCTTGTCTTGTGAAGTATTGTTTTCCATTCTTTAATTTTCAGTCTATGAATTTCCTTTTGAGTTAAATGTGTTTCTTGTATACAGTATATATTTGGATTTTGTGTCTTGACCCACTCTGCCGGTCTTCTTCTTTTCACTGGTGCACTGAGACCGTTCGCATTGATGGCTATAACTGATATGTATTGGCTTATCTTTGTCATGTTATTTTCCTGCTGTTGGTGCCTCCTTTTTCCCTCTGTTTAATTGCTTGCTTTGCTTGGTATTTTTTTCTGTTTTGTTCTTGAAATTTTGGTCTGTTTTATCTCTTTCTAGAATATCTTTTAGTTCTCTTTTGTTGGATTGGTTTGGTACCCATGAATTTCTTTAAATGTTCTTTATCATGGAAATATTTCATTTCTCCATTAATTTTGAAGGATAGTTTTGCAGGGTACATCCGTCTTGGTTGGAAGTTGTTTTATTTCAGGACCTGAAATACTTCACTGCAAGCCTTCTTACCTTGATGGTTTGTGCTGAGAAATCTGCCATGATTCTGATGCGTTTTCCTTTAAAGATCATCTGTTTTGTTTCTCTAACAGTTTTTAATATTCGATCTTTTGTTGAGTTTCTGGGATCTTGATCACTATATGTCTGTGTGTAGGTGTATTTTGGTTTTGGCTAATTGGTGTTCTATATGGTTCACTTAGCTCTATGTCCAATCTTTTTCCACACTTGGGAAATTTTCTGCTATTATTTCTGCTATTATTTCTGTCATCTGTGTTGATACCTGCTGTTTCATTGATAGCTATTAATCTTACATTGTTTTTCTTTGCTTGATCTTGCCATTGTTGAATTGTCATTTCCTGATTCTTTTGTTATTTTTAAGAGATCCTTCCTTTTATATTTGTTAGTAGCAGTGCTGTCTTCAAGGACTGAAAGTCTATCTTCACCTTTGTTCAAGAAGTTTTGCCAGCTTTTAATGGAATTTTTGATTTCCTGGATATTTGCTTGGATCTGTTTCATGCAGTTCTTTTCTATATTGTTCACTCAAGGTTTTCATGAATTTTCTATGCTCCTCTATTTTCTTATCAGTGTCTTCTTTGGATATGGTGAGCAATTCTTTCATTATTGTAGTTTCTTTTTTATGTGAGAGATTATTTCTGATCTGATATCTTATATGGCCTGATAGAGTTGTTTCTTTACTTCAATTGCTGTCATTTCAAAAATTTCAGGTGTATAACTTCCATGCTCTTCTGTGTTGATGTCTCCTGGACTTGTTCTGGGTGGTGTGGAGGTCTGAGATTGTATTTTGCACCTTTATTTTGTCATTTTTGAAGATCCAGGGGTTCCGTGGAGCTCAGCCTCATTCCCATGATGGTGTGAGAGTGGTGGAGCAAGGATCCAAAAGTCCCCAGTGTTCAGTGTGGCTCCCATGCTTGTATGTGGGGGCAAGATGGATTTGCAGATGCTCTGGAAAGTTTCTTGTGTTCAGCTGGCTCCCAGGTCAGTGGGGTAGGGGCATGGCTGGCTCAATAGAATATTTGAAGCTGTCTAGAGTTCAGCCGGGCTTCCACAAGGGTGGGGGATGTAGGTCATGGTCACTGAGGCTTCAGACATTGCCCAGGAGCAGCCTTGTTCCCACTCTGGTAGGGGAGGGGCAAGGACAGAGTCCCTAAGGCTGTTGACTCTGTCTGGGTTCTAGCTGGGCTCCCACGTGGGTGCAGGTGGTGCTGGGAGTAGCCAATGAAGCCCCAGAAGATGTCTGGGGCTCTGCCTGCCTCCTGCCACTAGTGTGGGAGGCATAGGGTGGCTCACTGGGGTTCCTGAAGATGTCCAGGGTTTATCCCAGCTTCTGTGGGGATGCTAGGGGTGCAGGGAGCGGCCACTGAGGCCACAGTAATTATTCATTTAATTCAAGTTTTCAAATTTATTATGTAGAGTCAATTAAACTTAATTTTTTGGACCCTTTATTATTGCCTTCTTTATTGTGTTTGATAGTCTCCGCACCAGTTATTGTTTAAGTTAGTTAGCTGCTTTTTACTTTTCTCTAAACAACCAGATTTTGAACTTAATTACTAGATTTAGCATATTTTTGTTTTTGTAATTTTTTATCTTGTATTTTGATTGTATTGTTTTTCTTCTACTTAGGCTTATTTTATAATTCCTATCCTAACCTACTGAGTTAGATATACTTATTTTATTTTCTTTGTTTATTGACAAAATAATGAGGCTATGAATTTATTTCTGAGTACTGCTTGAACTGTATAGCAGAAGATCTGATATGTGATGTTTCCTTATTATTTTCTAGATATTTTTATTTCCTTGAGTTATTTAAAATAGAATTTAAAATCTACAGGTGTTTTATCAGAGGGTATTTTATTTTGGGTTTCATTGTGAATTTCTACTTTTATTGGTTTGTGGTCAGGAAATAGTATTTCTGGTTTTTCTACTTTGAAGCTTTATAAGGGGATACCACTACCTATACAACTTTATGCCATGCATATTATACTGACATATGTATATATCCCATTACTAATACTGTACATATAAACCATATATGCAGTAATATATAACAATAATCTCATCCTTTATAGTAAGAATATTGTATGTCATTTAAGGTCAGTCATTTATTTATAACAAGTTATAAAGTTATAGTGTAGCTTTGGTTTTGTTACCAAGATGCAGATTTGTCTAAAACTTATACAATGAACCAATTGTTTTATAGGCTAAACAAGGTGCATTTATTGTCAGAGATTCAAGGCATTTGGGATCCTATACAATTTCTGTATTTATAAGTGCCAGGAGGTAAGTAATTGTGACTGAGTTCACTGGGACAGTTTTTTATGGAGATACTGTCACATAGAGAATGTAAGTGAGAGCTTAGGAGAAAAGATTGCTGGCCTGGAAGTCAGGACAATTAGCCAGTCCATATTGTATCCCTTACGTGCTCTGTGTGATGTTGTATACATTCCTGAAGAATAGTATAGAGATTGTGTTCCTTCTTTTTCAAGCCTAAAGTGAGGGGCTAAATCAGTTATGATACACAGTTAGTGTGTCCTTCTTGGCCTTTATTCTACTCTGGGTTTGATCTGCAGAGGGCATCTTTCTGCCTGAGGACGGGCTCCAGCTGTGGGAACCTGAGGGCTCTGTGGCCAGGCTGGCAGGGCTGGAGAGAAAACATTCCAGGAGTAATAGTCCAGAAGTGGTGAACAGGGTGGGTGGGTAAGCACCTCTTCTCTTGAATCAGTGGACAGCTCTGAAGTGTGTTCCCCAGTCCCTCACAGATTCCTAGAAGGTCAGAGCCCCAGGTGCCCACGGCAGTAACCTGTTTGTTGATGTACCTATGTTGGATTCCCTGTCTTCTTTGTCTCACATTTCCAATCCATCCTAGTGCATTTACTCATTTATTTAACCAATACCTGATATTTGATACATAAATATTCCATGATGAGTTCCACCTTTTCTAGACAAAAGACTTCTCTCCTAGACAACGTGAGCTGAAGTTATATTTGGTCTGCACATCCAATAAGATAATTGAGGAATTTTTCTAGGATGATCAGGCACCTATTGCATCAGTCGATTCTTCACTGTGCAGTGTTGCTAGGATGAGAATTTGAGAACTGGAATCCTGTTGCTCCACAGATTGGCTTAGTTCTATAGTGATGTTCTTTGCTTGCTTAGTAATTCACATCTCATTGATTATAGAAGTACAGAGGCTACAATAAAACATTATCAGATTAAAAGGAATGACTCAGGACAGTGGTATGTGGCTGAAAGACACCTCTTTCCAACAGTCCCTGAGTTGATCTGGTATCACCAACACAATGCGGCTGGTAAGTGAGGAACATCGGGCAGGGAAGGGTGGGAAGTGAGGTCCTGACAGGCAATCCATTCTGTCAGACACTCAGTAGGAATAAATCTCTCCTAGAAAGAGCTTATGGACCTGAAATACACTGTTTTCTGGATAGTTGTTTTCCTCTTTCTAGTCAAAGGGCAAGAGGTAAGTTGATTTATTTACATTTCTACTAGGTTAGAAAAAACAATAGATGACAGTGAAGCACAAGGCCATTTAGTCATTATGCATTTGCTCTGGAAATTTATATAGGACTAAGTGTAAAAGGATTTCCAATACACTAAATTAATGATGTCTCCTTTTGTCCCTTATAAACCTGTTCCCTGTTTTAGACAATTGCAATAGAAAATTCTGTTACATTTCTCGTTGTCTGCTCTTTCTTGTTCGGAGAAGAGAAAAGGTTATACAAAGCCCCACCTTGCATAGCTACCCTCTGGCCTAAATATGATGGAAGAATATTAACCATTGTCTTCAGCTCTTTGCCTTCTTGTCAGGCAGTGCTTTTAAAAAATTTCACTCATGAAAAGTTACTGCAACAACAACGAAAGAATTCCTCTTGGAAAGTGGCCACTTTTCCATTAAGCTGGTTCTCACTATCAGAAATAAATCCAAGGGTATTTGTATCTAATTTGTATCTAATTATGGGATAAGCCCTCCTGGATGAGCCCCACATGGTCACTGTGAGAGAGGCTGGAGTAGGTGGCATCCAGGAGCTACAGTTGTGGCTGGAGCTGGGTACCCTTCAAGTCATGGGACTAGTTCTGAGTTTTCTTCTCTACATTCATCTCTTCATTTCAGAGAACAATTTTAAGAAAGAATGCTTGTGCCAGTGCTTGAGTGAGGTTAAGAAGAAATAAAGTAGATAGGGTCTAACAACATTAAAAGATGTCAGTGATAAGCCATTAAGTTAAAAAAGTTCAGGAGAGTATATTCAGATCATAGCTCCATTTTTATATTTAAAAAACCCCAAGTACATATACAAACATTCTACTATGCACACAGAAAAACCCTGTTAAAGTTCAGGTAATAATTTTTAAGAAATAAGATAACAGGCTATAAATTGTTAATGTTTATCTCTGGGAACTGAAACTGGGAATAAGAGACACTTTGATCTTCTGTTTTACAGATAGTTTTAGGATTTTTTAAATAATGAACATATATTATTCTTATAATCTATAAAATACCATAATTTTTTAAAAACTGGGTCAAGCAAGGACGAAGTCAAATCAGAAGTTAAAAATGTATAATTGCAATGTTACTTATTACAAAGAAAAGAAAATAGAAGTAGATTAAACAAGAAAGAAGGATGATAAAGATAAGAGCAAGGTCATAGGATCCCAAAATAACGTATTTATTAACGATCTACCTTGGGCCAGACTCTGTTCTGAGTGTTTTTAATGTGTGTTTAATTTTAAGAGCAATTCTATGAAGTAGGTGCGAATCTTACAGATGGGAAGCCTGAGGTACAGGGAATGAGGTAACTTGTTCAAGGTCACCTGGTTAATAAGTATCTATGCTGAGATCTGAGCCCAGAGAACCCTTAGCTGTAACTGGAGACCCCAAACCCACTGGCCCCGGTCTCCGCACTCAGCTATTACCATATTACACAGAAAGAAGCAAATCACGCAATTAGAGGAGATTTTGCAAGGCCCAGTTTTAGCAGAGATCACGCACTGCAATTCACGGTTATCTTGTCTCCTTTTCGACCTCTGGTCACTTGAACTAGGACAATTCATCTCTACCAGAAGTAAGGCCAATGCAAAGAGTAACAGACTTCTTTCGCAGAGAGGCAGATCATCAGTGATCCATTTGTGGTAATTTCCAGGACAAAGACGTTTGGCAAAAAACCCTTAAAAGTTAGTAGAAAATGTTAAAATCTTAAAGAAATTCTTTTCATATTCTTTATTTGGATCATGTGTTATATAGCGACTCAACTAGATGGAGGCTCTAACCTCAACTCTCTTTAGACTCATTGGAAAATATACTTTTCTCTGAACTCTTACAGTTCTCCTCAAGACCCCTTTTCTAATATTAACCACTGACCTATCAGCAAATACCTGGCTGCTTACTTCCGGAAGAAAATGGAAGCTACCAGGCGTATGTGATGGGTCCTCTTTCTCCTCCTTGGACCACCCTTGCTTCCCACCGCCACCCCCTCCCAGAGCAGGAGGCCGCATCTTGCACTGTCTCTCATTCCTGCTGTCCCGCTGGGACCACTTGTCATCCAGAGTCTTTTGCTCTCCTGTAAGTCTTTCATTTCTTCTGAACTTCTCCTTCAGCCTATCGGCCAATACACACACTTAAGACTTTTCTATTTAAAGACAGAAGCAAGACCTTCTCTTGAGCCTTTCTCTGTTTAGACATTGCTCTTTTAAGTCACGCTTTTGGAAAAATGTGTCCACAATTCCTCATTTTCCATTTGCTTTTTAAGAATCAGCAATCTGGCTTCCACTTCCATGGTTCCACATTCTCCCAGTGGCCCCTGCCTGGGCATGGACATTGCAGATTTTCTGGGCTCATGTGCTTGGCAGTGCCATTCCATGAACTTCCCTCCTCTGTAGGTGTTTTAACATCACTCTTCTGCTGTTTACTGCAACTCAGATAATTCCTTACTGGTCTTCCCAGTTGGTCCTTCTGTTCTTCTCTGAAACATTGATATTCAGTAAGGGTCGTCCTTGATCACTACTCTTCTTGCCCTTGGCTTCTTCGTTACCTTTTTCTTGTTGCTGAGACAAAACACCCAACGCCCAAAATTAAGAAAGGAAAAGTTTATTTAGCTTACAGTTTGTGGAGATTTCAGTCCACACTTGGCTGGTTCTGAGGCAGAGTGGCTCATGGCAGAGGGCAACAGTGGCAGAGCACAGCAAAAGCAACCAGCAAAAAGGAGCAATGGCTGGCAAGCAGCCTCTTTTTACCTCCCTTACACTGTAAACAGGCTGCTTCCACCCAGGGGGCATGTAGCGCTCCCATAATCTCCATGCCCTCCTCCTGCACAGGGTCAGGATGTGTACAAAGTAAGCACCCTGGCTTCCTGCTGAGTCACTCAGCCAAACCTCTAGACTCCCCAAGTTGACACAATGTATCAACCACAACAATCCTTCTGTTCTTCTCTGAAACATTGATATTCAGTAGAGGTCCTCCTTGATCACTGCTCTTCTTATCATTGGCTTCTCTCTCTGGATAATGCAACCAGAACACAGATCCCGGGAATCACTGGGTGTTGGACTTCAGCGAAGCTGCAGAAGGATTCATCTTCCACAGCTCTCCCCTCTAAATCCACGCTTCTTCCTGTTCTTTACCCTAAGTGATGGTACAATTAACCAACGTATTAAAAAGGCTAGAAACAGGGGGCTGGGGATATAGCTCAGTGGAATAAGCGCCTGCCTAGCAAGCGCAGGGTCCTGAGTTCAATCCCCAGTACCACCCAAAAAAATAAAAATAAAAATAAGATAAAATAAAATAAAAAGGCTAGAAGCATAAAAGTTAAGTAAATGTTTCTAATCTCCTTAACAGTTAATTTATTATTAATTGTCAGGTGAAATCAGTCTCATACCCTACATACATCTTTTATGGATCCCTGCCTTTTAGTGCTACCCTAATCTTTGCCCATGTGGATAATTGCAGTAGCTTCAAACTGTGCTCGTTTTCTCTAATGTTTATTTCTCATCAATCCACTTTTGTGCCACTTCCGAAGTGATTTATCAAAAATGTAATATGAATGTATCACTTCCTCAATTGGAAACTTTGATGGCTCTCTCTCACCTGCAGGGAAAGTAATGCTCCCTCAGATGGCTTAGAAGGACCATCATAACCGGAATATGACCTATTTCTCAAATATATTTCTTGCTTCTTCCTGTTTCCTGCTTTTTGTCCAGGTAACCATTGTCACACTTTATACCCCTCAGTATCATCTCAGGCTGTTTCCTCTGCCTACCAGTTCCTTCTGTGTTTCTCCTTGTGTTAACTCCACATGTCAGGTGTCATTTCCTCCCAGAAGGCTTTGGGTCTGGCAGTGTGCTCAGAGCGCTTTCATGTCTGTCTCCATTCAGGCCTCCATAATTGCTTTTACAACGGAATGACCACCCCTTCCTGGGACCCGCATGGAGTTAGAGCTTCCCCTGGGCAGGGTCCTCCTCTTATATTTGCATCTTTGGGGCTTTTTGCAATCGACTCGGAACCCTAGTGTGCTGTATCAGTCATTCAATGCCTATGTCACTCCGTTTTTAACGCTGGCCAAGCTCGTTTCTGTCTCCTGGCCTCTGTATGAGCTGTTCCATTGGCCAGGAAAGCTCTTTGTGAGATGGCTTCTTGTCAATAAATGTCATCCTAGCCGTCATGTTCTCAGACAGACCTTCTCTGAGCGCTGCATTTTAGGCTGTGCGCTCATTGTCATCTACCTGTTCTCTCACAGGCATGCATTTGTTTATCCTGTTTCTGCCTAGAGCAGGAGATCCACGGGACAGGGACCGTTGCTCCTCCACTCTCCTGACGTCTGGATAGGACAGGGCTCCTACCAGGCTCTCAGCGAATGTGTGCTCAAAATGAACAATAAATGCTTATTGAACTAACTTGAAATCTATTGTCTAATGAAGTTTTATTTACCCTATCATGCTACTGAAAAAAAAAGTACTATCAGAGGGTGATCACTTTTGTGGGCAAATAAATTAATATATCTTTTCTGTATACTGCAGGAAAGGGAAATCTCATTTTATAAAGTGATCACTTGTATATCTCAATGTATGTTCAAAGACATACAGCATAATTTATCAGAGTAAAATCTTGGAAATGATTTAAGGCACTGGTATATATAAATTACATGTTTAGTTTAAAAATCTTAGAACATTTATCCTGTAAAATGTATTAGATGAGAGATGGTTTTGTATCTTTATGCTTTCTTAGGGTCTTTGAAATGCTCTGATGAGCATATATTGTTTTATAAAAATATTTTTCAAGTGGAAAAATAAGCACCCAGATTAACCTCCAGTATAAATTACCATGCCTAATTACTTAGGCAATGGTATTATCTCCTGGTATATTGGTTCTTTCTTCTGTGTTAGTAATGAGCCTGAAATACTGATTTTGCTTTCTTCTTAGGCCTTCTGACCCGTCTTCGCTACCCAGTTGGGCTGATGGGCAGTTGTTTACCAGCAACAGCTGGCTTCAGTTATGGTAAAGTATGCACATATGCTCTACTGAGACATCAAATATAATCAAGAATCCACTCCATATCTATCTATATACATTTCAAAGTTTAAATTCTCTGTCTAAGTTGTTTATGTAATGCATTTTATAAGGGCAATTTAAACTTTGGAAAGAAATGTTTTTGTTTTACTTCAGATTTCATTATACATTGTTAGCAGGCTTAATCTTCACCTTTTTAGCAAAGTACAATCCTCTTTACTTGAATATTTGAGTTATTGTTCTCTGATTACACAATTGTTGGGAAATGACCATTTTCCAGAAGAACCTATCAAAAAGTGCTACAAAAAGTGTCTCTACCCACTTTTTCAAATAGAATTTGTGCTAAGGCTGACTTGAGCCACTTCTAATGTGGTATTTGCAAATTCATGAAAACATATAAGAGCTAGGCATTCTTGTTTTGTTTTTTTATTTTTTTATTTTTTGCGGTACTGGGGATTGAACTCAGGACCTTGCACTTGCCAGGCAGGTGTTTGTGCCACTGAGCTATATCCCCAACCTGAAAATGGAAATCCTTTTATCAGACTTACATTTTTTTTTTGTTCCAGCAATCAAACTCATGACTTCAGGCTTATCCAGACAAGTGCTTAAGCCACTGAGCTACATCTCTGGCCCCTTCTTGTTTTAATTTGGTGATATATTGTTCCCCTAAGTTTCTCTTACTAGTGGGACTCAGATTATACTTAAAAATGATGACGCAACTATACTGTGTAAAAAATAACAGGAATTCAGAGTCTCATTAGGTTAAATGGGATGGAAAAATGATTTCAGGATGTTAAAGGTGCCTTGATTATTCCTCTTATGCTGTTGATACTATATAATAATAAACAGTTCTGCCATTAGCAGTTTCTTCAAGTGAAATATGATCCTCTTTAATTTCTTAAAAATTAACTTCTCAACTTTTTGAAATACATAGAACAATGCACAATTCACAAGTCTATAGCTTGATTTGTTCTACCTATTTTTCAATGATTTATATAAATGTAGCCAGACACTATCTGCCTTTTTCTGGTCCTCATCACATGTATGATTTCACCCCAGTGTTTTGTGTGGTTGGCTCAGTTTTTGTGATGTCGTGCTACATTGCAGGGCTTTCCTAAAAAATATCTTCCTTCTCTTCATGGGAAGATTTGCCCATGCTTCCTTAAATGGCCATTTGGATTGTTCTGGCTTTTTAGCTTTTGCAAATATTATTATGAACATTTCTCGTCTGCAGGTGAAACTAAGTGAACAGTTTGCTTTAATGTACATTGGAAATGTGTTTTAGAGTAGACTTTTAGACATGCTGGGTCACTGGGGATGCACATGCTCAGGTGTAATCGATAACAGTGAGGTTTCGAAGGAGTGTACACTAAGTTACCTCCCATCTACAATGTGTCAGAATTTCAACTGCTCCGTATTTCTACCCTTGCCAGTATGCAGTATTCTCATTTGTAAAAACTTGCCAGTTGTAGTTTATCTTTAAAATTTTTGTTAGTGCGTGTTGCAGTGCATAATGACTATTTTCGTCATGGGAAGTTGGGACATGTACATAACACATCTTGATTCTTTTCAAATCCCCTCCCACATTCCTTTCCTTCACCTTCCCTCCTGGATGAGAGAAGGAAGGTATTTTTATTAGCACACATTAGCAGTAAGTCATAAATATTCACTTGGGTAGTTGCTGTATGTACGTGGTACATCTTGTTTCTTTTTACACCTCCTTCGCTTTAATCCTTACCATTTACCAAAGACCGAGCTCCCTGTTTTCGATTCTCCTTTATTTTTTTCTTTGATTTCTCTGCACTTTGGTTTTCTCATGTAAGAGAAACCGTATGAGTTTTTAAGCTTTTGCGTCTGATTTATTTCACTTGACATTACAGGTTCCAGGTGCATCTATTTTCCTTCAGATACTGAAGCTTATCCCTCTTTGTGGCAAAATAGTACTCCTTTGTGTTCAAATATATGTTCTTCACTCATTCATGTGTTGATAGACATATAGGCTGTTTCTGTGATTTAGCTATCGTGAGTTGTGCTGCTGTAAACAAATCATTCCAATACGATGTCTTTAACCCTTTCGGGAACATGCCTAGAAGGAGAATAGCTAGGTCAAATGAAATTTCTACTTTAGGGTTTTTACTGAATCTCCATACTGATTTCCACAGCAGTCACGCTAGTTTACACTCTGACCAACAATATCGAAGGCGTCGCCAGCACGTGTTATTCTTATTATTTTATCACATATTTCCTTTTATGTGAATGATAGAAATGACATTTGTTAACAATTTTAGCTCAGTTTAACTTTAAAGATGAATCTTATTTAATCAGGTGAAGACATTTACATATGTAGTTACTTTTCAAGTTTTAGTAATATTGTAGCAATTTTAAGAAAATAACAGAGGGAGAGAGGGTGGGGTGAGAAAGAATGAAGCCCTGTGATGCCTCCTGATGGGCGCGACCGCCGTGTACTGCAAATGTGGACTCATTTTCAAAAAAGAAATAAATTCAAGAAGGGCAGGAGGATCTCTGCATTAGCCAATTGGAATTTAAAAGTTATTATTATTTCCTAAAACTTGTGTCGTCATTTAAAAATTTTTAGCCAACCTGGTGAATCCACAGTAGTATCTCACTATGACTTAGATTTGCATTTCCATAATGACTAATTATTTTGATCCAGTTTTCATAAGTTTAGTGGCCATTTAGATATTCTCTTTTATGACCGAGGATTCTATTTAACTTTTTTTTACCGTTAAGACAGGGTTGCATGTATTTTCTGTCAGCTCTGTTCTTATTTTGGATAAGAATTCTTTGTTGGTTATGTTTTAGAAATATCTTTCCCAATTTCTGGCTTATCTTTCCATTGAGTGGGGTATTTTAATTAACAGATGAAATTATGAACTGTAATTTATTAGTATTTTCTCTTATGGTTGAATACAACCATATTTGAATCCATTGAAAAATCTACACCAACACCAAGGTAATGTGTAAACTCTCTCATATTACTTTTTTTTTTATTTTTAAAAAAATACAAGTACAAAAACATTGACAAACAGACACCAATTAGCATAAAAAATAGTACAATCACAACTAATCTATAGACAAGGTGATATGATCTCAACAGTGGTTATTGCTTTTAAAACACACTTGGGAGGAGGAATACTTCAGAGGGTTACAGTTTTAATTGCATTATTCTAAATATCCAGCAGATGGCAGTGTTTCTGTTAACAGGGAGCTGCTAAAACAGATTTGATAAGTTCAAACGCATCATTTTTAAAACAATTTTTTTTCCTGCTTTGCTTTTCTCGAATGAAAAATTCAGTACTACTTCTCTGAAGATTCTACTTCCTACATACTCATATGTATGTGAGTTAGAGTCCAGACATTGGACATGTTTGCTGGATAAATATATTTTCCTAAGCAAAAGATATACAACATAGAAAAGCTCTTTAGAGCTGGAGCAAGAACAGTAGAAGGGATGAAAGAGGAAAAGGGAATTTCATAAATTTCATCTGCCTTGCAAGTTCCCGCCTGGACAAAATTAGACTACAGAAATACATATTTTAAGTTCCAAGTCTAATTTTGGCGAGATTAGTTTAGAAAGGCAAAGGAGTGTGCTTCGTGTCACGTTTTGATACCCTTAATTTGTTGCACGCTCCTCTCCAAGGGAACAAAGTTTGTATTTTAAGATTTAATTAAGCCATGAGAGGAGCATTAAAAATGCTTATAGATCCTCTCTTCTGATTTGTATGCTTTTCACCTACATGTAAAGTAAGAGGATAGGACTAGATGAGTTTTAAATCTTTTCTAGTTCTAAAATGTTATCATTTCCCCCCCTCCTACTTGTAACATGGATTTTCCCTGTTCCAGAAAAGTGGGAGATAAACCCGTCTGAGCTGGTTTTTGTCAAGGAGATCGGAAGCGGTCAGTTCGGGGTGGTGCATTTAGGTGAATGGCGAGCTCAGGTCAGTGTCGCTGTCAAGGCCATCAACGAAGGCTCCATGTCTGAGGAAGATTTCATTGAAGAGGCGAAAGTGATGATGTGAGTATGAACAGGCCTAGATAAACATTGTCTGATCCCTGGTGTCACGAGGAGGGCGTGGACTTTGGAGGCAGCCACACCTGGATTTGTCACAACTCTGCCCAAGCTAATTGTGAGGCCCAGCAAATCATTTGACCTCTGCATGACCTGGTTGAATCGTTTCACACTTCTAAGCCTCAAAGTCCTTATCTGTAAAACGGGGCCAACAGGACCTACTTCATTGGGTCATTGTGTGAATTAAATAAGAACATGAAAACCAAGTGTGTTCTATTCAGCTCAATAACAGGCATTTAACATTTATTTTTTCTTTTACTAGAACCAAAAATGTTGATTTCATATGAATAGTAATAGTTCATCTTTTAAAAGGGAATCCCCCAGTGCTCAAAAAGTTTTTGGTGTTTTTTTGGGGGTTTTTTGGGGGGTAAGGATAAAGTATTTGCTCTCGAAGAATTTAAGAGCAAATAAATTGGGCTTGGGCTTTAATAAAGAAGTGACTTTATAAACCACTGGGCACTAAGTTTTAATATCCATAATTTTCTGGGACAGCATTTTGACTTGGTTTAAACTGTGGTTGCGGTGTGTAGCTGTAACCTAGGCTGGACCCAGACAGTCCAATAACTTAGCACAGTTCAAATGGACATTCTTTAAATATAGGTTCTGCCTATGCTTAGAAGAGCAGCGGTGAGCAGGAAGGCCCACCTGGTATTATTTTGCTTCTGTCTGGTAACTAGAGCAATTTAGTTCTGTCTCAGTCTTGCAGATCCCTACTGGAACCAAAACAAAACTAACCAAAGAATAGACTAACAGCCTCTGGGACCAGTGGGCTTTTGATGACAGAGCAACAGTGCCTTTTAGGGGTTCTTATGCTCACTCTCCAAATATCCCATCAATATATCCCTTTATCCGCTTAGAGTACATTCTGGAGGACAGTGTTTAAAAAAAAGAAAAAACTATTTTTCAGTGACATCAGCTCCCCAAATATGTTTTTGTGCCCCAAGTATTTCAAGTGCATGCTGCCTGCCTTTGCTCTTGAAACTGTATTCATGTTCATACAGGAAAATGAAAACTCCCAACCTGAATGATATCTGAGATGAGTTCATGTTCTCTAGAATCGAAGGATAAATTCTAGGAACCATGGAGGTTAAGAGCAGAATATACTTATTATATATATACACATATATATGTTATATATATATATATATATTATTTTAAAGACAAAAGAATGGAGACATATAAACCTGAATAATACAAAAACAATACAGGAAATACTAAATCATAGGGAAGATAGTAGAGAATTAGCACTGGATGCTGTATTACATAATGTTATCTTCGCATTTGTTAACACAAAAACAATAAAGGAAATACCAAATTATAGAGAAGATAGTAGGAAATTAACCCTGGATGCTATATTACATAATGTTATCTTCACATTTGTTACTCAGTTATACAGATGATGGCTCATTTGATTAATCAATTTTCTCCACCTTCATCTCCATTGTTCTACCACCCGATCAGTCATCTCCCCTCTGGTAATAACTGTACTTTTGGGTTTATTTACTCCCTTTGGCTTTCACATTGGGAAGAGACATGGCTGCTTCAAATTATGCTGTAACAAATATGGGTGTACACAAATTTCTATGGCAGGAGGTGGGAAAGTGCCCATCCTCAAAGACAGTAGATACACAGGGAACCAGGTTCACTATGGTCAAGCCCCCACTGACAAGCCCTCAAGGCCATCAGGGGTCTGGTGAAGTCAGCAGGGTTATGCAGCAAACTGCCAAGCTTCACCTCAATACAGCACATCCAGAGGCCCGGCTGAGTCCTCAAGGTTGCCCCTGCAGACTGCAGGGCTCTGCCTTGTTGCCCAGCTGCCGGAGGCCAGGTCCAGATCCTCAGAGTTCTCATGTAGCCTGGAGGGAGCCCCCTCCCTCCTCAGGCTGCTGAGCTCCCTCTCAAGGCCCCGGGGTCCCCTTACAGGCCACTAGTGTCTCCCTGTAGGCCGCCTATGGCTCTTTGGAGGCTATCCCCACCCAGCTAGAGAACCGGGTCTGCACCCTAGTTCCAGGTCTTTGCCTCCTCCCACCTCTGGATCTCCAGTGTTGCTATTCCCCACCCCTTGCAGCTGGGCAGTGGGTGCACTTACGATGCTGGGCACAAGGGCGTGAGGTCTTCCCTACCTGTGCTCACTGTGGTAGTCCAGGGTATGTACTAAGTTTAGTTATTAGTTCTAGAAGAAAATTGGAGGATTTTCTCGGGTCTGCTGTGTAGAGTATATTGTTGTCTCTAGGACTCCAGGACTGCTGCTTTTTGTATAATTTGTAGTTCTGGGTTCATACAAGGTTCATATATGCAAGCAATATGAAGTCCCTCTTGGTGCTCATATTAGTAGTTTAGGGTGAGTCCTGAAACCCATGGATTCAGCCCGTTGCTGTCAGGAACACATGTTGAGTGCTCGGGCTACTAAGACACAAGGTGCTCAGAGAGGGAGTTCAGGATGGGAGCTGAAGCCTGGTAACTCAGCTCGTGCTTCCTTCTTGGTGTTGGAGTGAGAAGGGTGTGGGGCCGTGTGGTCCACCTCCATCTGCAGCTCTCTCTTACTGTTGTGCTCCAATTCCCGTTTGTTCTTTGGCTAGTTGCCTGGGAATTGCTGTGGCCCTGGGGTCACTGCTGCTGCTCTCTGCTGCTCTCCGCTGGTAGTTGCTCACACAGTGGAGAGGTAGGAGGCCACAGCCTAGGGGCAGGCATAGAGCTGGGTTTGGTGGGCTCTGTACTGGTTGCTTTGACTACACCTTGCCTCAGGGCACTGATTAGAAAGGTTGCTGCTGAAGGGGGATTCTGTTTTAGTGGCTGTTGTAACTTCTCATCCTCACCTTCGGTTCGACAACACCTCCTGACTGCTGTTTCCTCTTTTCTGGGCTGTGCTTTCTCTGCTCCTCTCCTGGACCAGCTCTCAGAACTCTGCTCCCCCCTGACAGAGTTGGGAGGCTCCCGTGAGCATGGGCTTCTGAAGCTAAAGCTGCGAATGCCAGAATGAGGTAGCGGACCAAGGGTGTGTTTCAGTGGTGTCTTGGTTACTTTTCTTTCATTGCTGAGACAAAATACCCAATGGCCAAAATGAAGAAAGGAAGGGTTTATTTAGCTTACAGTTTGTGGAGGTTTCAGTCCATACTTGGCTGGTTCTGAGGCAGAGTGGCACATGGCAGAGGGCAAACTGTTCATGGCAGCAGAGCACAGCAAAACAACCAGCAAAAGGGAGGAATGCCTGCAAGCAGCCTCTTTCCTTCCCTTACATTCTGAACAGGCTACCCCCACCCAGGGTGGGTGTAGCTCTCACACAATCTCTAGGCCCTCCTCTTCCACAGGCTCAGGATGTGTAGAAAGCCAGGCCCTGGCTTCCTGCTGAGTCACTCAGCCAAACCTCTAGACTCTCCAAGTTGACACAATGTGTCAACCATAACATTCCACCCCTTGTCAACTTGGCAATCAGACACATTTCCTTAAACCAGTTTCCAGATACAAAGACATGCTTATATTAGAACCGTAACAAGTAGTGACTCCCTCCTTCTCTGGCTCCTCTTCCTCCAACTGCACCATGGTGAGCCTCTGAGCCTTTCCTCCAGGAGAGGTCTTGTTTGCTCTTTCTGAGGGTTTCAATTCTCATTCAGATCCTTCCTGGGTTCAAGGTACCCCTTTCTCTCCTTCCTGTCTTTGTCATGTTGCTGTATTCCAGTGTCTGGGTGGTGATCCTCTGGGAGGATCTTTGCTGCTTACTCAGTCACCATCTTTCTGGAAGTCCTCAGAATATATTTATTGAGGGAAAAAAAGCTTCTGTCCAAGAGAGGGACAGAAGGGGTGCCCAAGTGGGTTACCTGCAGACTCTGTCTTTCCTACGAACTTATATAAGGAAAAACCACGAGGTGAGGTGGGTCCAAGGTAGGGGAAAAATGGATAAAGCTATGGCCAGCCTATATTGATTAAATTGGAATCAAACAGGAAACATGGCATGCAGAAAGTGGGTTTGAATACACAACAGGGGCGTGTCCTGTGAAAAGTTGGGTTAGTGAGTCTCCAAGGTGATCGTTACCCACTTAGAACATCAATCCCTGAAGTTTACGCCTAGGGAGGTATGTGGGTGCATCTGTTTAGTCTTTCTGTCTTGAAGTGTGGCCCACAGGTGTCTTATCTTGTCTTTCATGTTGGATCCTTCAAGGGTCTGGCACTGTCTGGCTTTCTGTAATACCTCTTCTCTACCTCAGCTGCCTCTAACAATGCCACCATGTCTTTCCTATATCTCAGTGACAAGCATGATGGTTCCATGTGCTGCATTAAATAGACATGATCTGGGGAGCAGGATGGTAGGCGCAGGTCTTTGGGAGAGTTAAAACCACACTGGAATCCCTGTCAGACGAGGAAGAATGAAAACTGCCTGATGTCAGGAAGAGAGGATTTATGGAAGATTCAGGCCTGGCTGGGAATTCAGGGTTAGGGTCTCTTGAGAACAATGGAAGCTGCATGGAGTGCAGGTAATGGAAACAGCTCCTGGCAGTTCGTGGAGGCAGGAATAAGACCAACAGCTTTAGTCAGTTCAGGTGGATATAGTGTGTTCTGGATTAGAACATAGTGGACTTTTCCTGATTTTTAAAGGTAAGGCAGAAGTTTCATTCTAATGTCCTGCTGCAAATACATTCATCTTTAAGGAGCAGATATGCACCGAGCTCCTTCTGTGAAATGTATGCAGCTCTGCACATGCAACTTTTTAAAGGTCTGCAGTTTAGATGTCACCTCCTTCACCCCGACTCAGTGGGTACACTCACCCCCAGCACTTTCAGTTCATGTTAATTCTGTCAAAGTACTTGTCACTACTCTGAAGCTCATGTGTATTTATTTTGTTTCGCCTCTAGGAGAATATGAATTCTATAATAATAGGGCCATTTATTTATGTCTCATTCAACTTGGTGAATACCTAGAACTATGATCAGGTGGCAGGTGGAACTCAAAAAAAAATATTTGAGATTTATGGAATAAATTAATGAGCCCTCACCATAAGTCTATGAGGTATATCTCAACTTTATAGATGAGAAAAAGGAAATTTAGAGTTTTTGTAATTTGCCTATATAGTATGACAGTTAGAGCTTTAATTGAAACCAGAACTCCAAACTGTCTGTCATAAAGACCACAATCATAACAGAGTGACCAATAAATATTTATTGATAAACTGATACCTTTTGGTAGTTCCCAAGTTGCCATCATGGTATGTAGTTTTCCAGGGGAGCAGAAGGAAACTGCAGATAGGCACCATGCCGGCGGTAGTGAGAGACATTGTGCACGGGGGGGGGCTGTGCCCCAGGGTTTCGTCAGAACAGCTGCCCAAGACCAGAGGAATGAAAGACAGCCAGTCCATTCCTCTTGGACTTCTGCCCATAACACCCCATTGAAAGCTCTAATTTTACTTTTCCCTTGGCTTATACTTGTCCTTCACTCATGAATGGGGCTTGATAGGATGTTTACAGAAGTAAGGGGACCTTGTTTTACTCTCTGCACTGTGCACGCGTAAGCAGTAGAACCTGGTTTAAATAAGCTGCTTCAGCCCATGCAGAAAACAGGGGTGAAAAAGCCGAGCTCAGCACTTTCAGTCAGTGGTACTAGACTCTCTCTAAACAATTAAAACTCTGAATGACCTTCCATGGATCCTTTGTTTCAACTCTGGGTTTGTGTCCTCGGATGAAGCTTATTAATAGCAGTGTGCCATGTGGAGGTGTATTGACTAAGCCCATTTACAGTAATAACGTGCACAGGTATGTGTAATGTCTCCAGGAACTTTTTCATGTCTCTCATTTCTTTACTCTCTCTCTTTTTTTTTTTTTTTTGTCTTTTTGAGACAGGGTCTCACTATGCAGTTCAGGCTGGCCTTCAGCTCACGTTGTAACCCAGGCTGGCCTCAAACCTGCAACAATCCTTCTGCCTCGGCCTCCTGAGTGCTGGGAACACAGGTGTGCGCCACTGTGCCTGGCCATGTCTCTCATTTCACTTGTCATGTCTTTGTGGTAAAATATTTTAATTCTAGAAAGAAAGGTTTTTATGCTTTTATATTCATATTAAACAAAATTGAATAAAATAAAAACTGAAAACACCCTGGCCCTTCTTGCCTGCTTCTCTGAAGGGGTAATTAATTTTTTCTAGGGGTAATTAATTAATAGTAAAGGCTTTTATTTGGACTCTTAGCCTCTATTTTTTAAATTAAGTAATGTTTGTTAAATGATTTTTATTGACAACTCTATCATAATAATTATGATTTTAAAATCAGGACAGCTGGAAAATAGACAAAAAGAAAATTATCCTCTTGTCTCTCCTAGCAGAGTGGTAGTCTTAGTTTTTCTTCTTTCTGTCAGATCTTTTAGCCTTTATTTCTGCCTAAAGAAGCAAGATTTCAAAAAGGTAAATGCATAGAGGTTTTAGAAGTAGTAATAGATCAGGAAAAGAAGGAGGATTCAGAAATGAAAGGGGAAATGTGCTTTCAGAAGCTACGAGGCCTATGCTTTACACAGCTCTTAGCAACATGAGGATTTAGAAGCAAGTGAGCAGCACAGCGCAAAGGCGGTGGGCGCGGAAAGAGACGCTGGCTCTCCTGTGTGTGTCCAAAACCACGCTTAAGTGCAGATTGCCTTGCAAACTCTTGCTGGACATCCACTGCTAATCTGTCAGCCAGGCATGCGGTGTGCACCTACAATCCCAGCACTCCATAGGCTGAGGCAGGAGGATCGCTGTAATTTTGAGGCCAATCTAGGCTACATTCAAGGTCAACCTGAACTATGTAGAGAGAGCCAGTCTCAAAAATAAAAAATCACACAGCTAATCTCTTGATTAGAAATAATTTATTTCTCCAAAATGTTACAGCATATTGTTTAACTTTGTTAAACAAAATATACCAATTCTTTTTTGTTTTTGTTGGAGAGAGAGAGTTGGGAGCGGAAGCCAGGGTACGGGTGCTCTCCCTGAGCTGCCTTCCAGCTCCAGTTTGGTCACATTCATTCATTCAACAAGTGTCAGTTGCTGACTAGACACAGACATTGTTCTAAATTCTGGAAATACAACGGTAAAAGAGAGAGATACCTTTCCCAGTTTTAAAGAGCTTATTCGAGCATATGCTGTTGTGGAGGATGGGAAGAAAGACAGGCAACAAACACAGAACATAATTTCAAAGAGAGATAAGGCCTCAGGCTGCACACTAGAACAAAGTGACAGAGGCAAGGGCGGGGTTAGCGTTTTAGATTCCACTGGCTGCTCTGTGGAGGAAGGTTTGGGGGCATCAAAAGGGCGGGGCTGCGTGGAAGATGATAGTGTTGGGATGAGGGCAGAAGTAGAAAGGAGAGAGTACTTTCAGGGTACATTGCTGAGATAAAGTCATCAAGGCTTATTAATAAATTGAGTGTGGCAAGTCCTGGGAGGAGACCAGGGGAGGAAAGGTGATTCCAAGGCGTTGGTGCACACTGCTAGGGAGAGGGCTCCCTTGTGGAGATGGAGGAGGCTCTGTCGGCGTAGAAAACATTGGTACTTCCCCTTCGGATGTGTTGGATTTGAGAGGCCTATTAGATGGCCCGGGGTGACCAAGCGGTCAAGTACCGGAGTCTGGAGTTCAGGAGAAAGGTCGAGGTGCAGGTACTGATTCAGCAGTGATAGTCAGAGAGGATGTCTAAACCTGTGAAACTTGATTCAGTTACTGAGGGAAGGGGATGGTTAGAAAGGACAACAGGAGAAGTCTGCAAAGAATGTAAAAATATTTAAATAACAAGTTTGCCCTATAGTGAATTGTATCTATTACTTTAGAAATATAAAGTTACAGCTAAGAAGAATGCACTTTTTCTATTTGCATTTTCTCCATACCCATGAAAAGTATGTGTCTTCTTTGTTATGCTGGACTGCAAAGGAAGGTTTATTTATTTTTGCCTTATTTCCAATAGAGGTTTGATTTCTGGAAGTTTTCTTCAGTGGTCTTGCTAAGCATATGCAGGTATAATATTCTAATTTTCAAATGTTTGATGTGAGTCCCAACCTGCTGATTTCTTTTTTTTATCATTTTTTTCTTTTCCTTTCATTTTTTTCCCCTTCCCCTTCCCTAGTTCCTTTTTCTTTTTGAACAATTTGTTCCTGTTTCACAATATCTATTGTACATTTTGGTCCTTATTTACTCTTTCAGTTTATCACACCAGGGAGACAATGTGACATTTACACATGTGTGTCTGATTTATTTCACATAAGAGCATGGTCTCAACATGCATTCATTCAACTACATATGTCTCCAGTTTATCCTTCTTTATGGCCAGATAGTACTCTGTTGTATAAAACAAACCCCTCATCCTTTTTGTCCATTCTTGGTTGATGGGCATTCGAGCTATTTCCCAAACTTAGCTATTACAAACTGTGATTTTATAAACATGGGTGAGCATATGTTGCTGTGATATGATGTTTTTAATTCTTTCAGGAAGATACCCAGAAGGGGAATAGCAGGGTCAAATGGGACCTCTAATCCTAGTGTTTGAGGAATCTCTGCACTGATTTCCACAGTGGTTTCACCAGTCTACACTCCCACCAACAATGGAGAAGGATTCTTTTTTCCTGACATCCCCACCAGCATTTGTTATTGGTGAATTTCTTGGTGGCAGCCATTCTTTCTAGTAAAAGATGAAATCTCAGCATTGTTTTAACTTGCATCCCTGCAATGACCAGTGATGTTGCACATTTTTTCATATATTTATTTGGCATTTCTACTTCTTCATCTGAGAAGTGTGTATTCATCTGAAATGGTCACTTTTGGATTGAGTGTTTACATTTGGGGGAGGTCTGATTTTTTTGCGTTCTTTATGTATTCTAGGCAAAAGTTCTTTGTTTTAGGGACAAGTGGCTAAAATTTTTTCTCACTCTGTAGGTTGCCTTTTTACTCTATTGGTAATTTCTCTTGCTATGCAAAAGCTGTTTAACAAGACGAGATCCCAGTTGTTGGTTCTTTGTAGTATTTCCTGGGCAGTTGGGATTTTGTTCATGAAGTCTTTGCCTACACCTGTGTCTTCACAAGTTCTACCTATTTTCTCTTCCAGCAGATTTATTATTTGTGCTTTAATATTTAGATGTTTGATTCATTTTTATTTTAGTTTAGTGCATGGTGAGAGATATGGGTCTAGTTTTAGTCTTTGGCATTGAAAGCCAATTTATCTAGCACCATTTACTAAAGAGGCTATCTTTCTTCTAGTGAACACGTTTGGCCTCTTTTATCAAAGATAAGGTGGGTGAGAGAGTCTGAAGTTCTTTCTACATCTTTCTACATCAATCTGTTCTATTGATCCTCAGGTCTTTTTTTTTTTTTTTTTTTTTTTGCCAGGACCATGATATTTTTTTCACAGGAGCTTTGTAGTATGATTTCAAGTCAGAGATTATAATGCCTCCTGCCTTTGTTGCCTAGAATTATTCTTGCTACTCTAGTTCTTTTTTGGTTCTAAATGAATTTTAGGAATTTTTTTCTAGCTCTGTGAGGTATGATAATGGTATTTTGATTGAAAGTGCATGGGAGTATGGCCATTTTCACTATGTTGGCACCTCTTTCCCATGAGCAAGGGATATCTCTCCATTTTCTGATATCCTCTTTGATTCCCTTTTTCAGATTACTGTAATTTTTAATGTATAGATCTTTTATTTCCTTTGTTAGATTCACTCTTAAGTGAATTTTTTGGATGCTATTGGGAAAGGTGTTATTTCCCTATTTTCTCTTTCAGTGAGTTTGTTGTTTGTGTACAGGAATACTATTGATTTTTCAGTGTTGACTTTGTATCCAACTATGCTACTGTATTTGGTTATTAAAGCTACAAGTCTTTTGTTGGAGTTTGCGGAGTCTTCTATATAGAATGTCTTGCCACCTGCAAATGATAGATAATTTAACTTCATCCTCCCTATCATTATTTCTTTTATTCATTTTTCTTGTCTAATTGCTCTGGCTAATTTTTCCAGAACTATACTGAAGAGGAGTGATTTAAGAGTGAAAGTTTTCAGTTTTTGACTATTTAGTATATTATTGGCTGTTGGCTTGGCTTGTCATAGATGGCTTTTATCAGATTGAGATAGAGACCCTCTACTCTAATTTTTTGCAGGTTTTTTTTAAACCAGGAATAGGACTTTGTTAAATACTTTTCCTGCATCTATTGAGATAATCATATGGATTTTGTCTTTGGCTCAGTTGATATGGTTGTTACATTTATTGATTCACATATGTTGAACCATCCCTGCATCCCTGGGATAAATTGCACTTGGCCCATTTCTTACGGCAAATTAACATTCCATTTTGAGACTTGATTTCCTTACATTTCCATCATTCTGCATACAAGTAAACCACATTCCTTAATTGAAAGTGCACTGCATTTAATTGAAAGGTAAATCAAGTAAAATATGTAATGTACATGTACATAGTATAAAAAATATGTATATATATATATATATCATATTTTGATCATGTTTAGGTTCTCTGGATACCTCACATTCTAATTAACTGAAGTGCTTAAACTAATTTAATGCTAATGTGTCTGTAATCTTTCTTTCTTTATTTATTTATTTTAAGGAGAGTAGTAAATGGGACACAAACAAACAAAAAAATGGAACAATAGCAGCTTACCAATATCACAAACATAAATAAAGGTGATACAGGTTTTCAAGACAAAATAATATGAATTAACAGAGGTTGTTATGTTACATATCACTATCCTCAACTACGTTGCTCAGATTACCAGATGCAAGAATGGAAGATTGTTCAAACCATTACAGAGAATAAGAAAATAATTATTAGATAAAACATTAGAGATAATACAGAGTTTCCCTAGACAAGATGGTAGGAATTCACCATGATAGTTCCATTGCATATTGTTACCTTCAAATCAGTTGCTCAGATTACCAGATAAAAGCATGCAAAATTGGTCAGAACATAAAAAATTTTAAGCGTTAACTATTCCTTTCAATATACCATCAGACATCAGCAATACAGTTATTGCAGCTATTCATATATATATTTATATTTTGCCTTCTTTCTTTTTTTTTTCTTTCTCTTATCCCATTTGTTCCTTCCTTTGAGCAATTTCTTTCCCTTTTCTATCATCTATTATATGTTTTGAGTTTTACTTATTCTTTCAGGTTCCTACATCAAGGAAACAATATGATGTTTACATATGTGGATCTGACTTATTTCATTTATGAGTATCGTCTCTAGTTGCATCCATTTACCTACAAAAGCCTCATAGTTTTTCTTTTTATAGCTGAGTAATACTCCACTGTATAAAAATACCACATCATTTTTTTTTATTCCTCAGTGAATGGGCATCTGGGTTGCTTCTAAGATTTAGCTAAAACAAATTGTGCTGCTATAAACATGGGTGCACATATATTTGCTGTGGTATGATGTTTTTAGTTCTTCTGGGAAAATACCCTTTCTTTAGAAGGGGAATAACTGCTTTAAGTGGGACCTCCAATCCTAGTTTTGTGAGTAATCTCCAGAATTATTTCCACAGTGGTTTCACCACTCTACACTCATACCAGCAGTGGAGTAGGGTTCCTTTCTCCCCACACTCTCTCCAGCATTTGTTATTGCAATCAGTGTAATACACCATGTCAATAGAGCCAAAGACAAAAATCACATGATCATCTCCATCAATGCTGAAAAAGCCTTTGATAAAGTCCAACATTCATTCATGATGAAAACCATACAGAAAATAGGAATAGATGGGCTTTACCTCAAGCTGATAAAAGCCATCTATGATAAACCAACAGCTAACATCATACTAAATGGTCAAAAATTGAAAGCTTTCACTTTAAAATCAGGAAAAAGACAAGGATGTCCACTGTCACCACTCCTATTCAATATAGTTCTGGAAATATTAGCTAGAGCATTTAGACAAGAGAGAGAAATAAAAGGAATAAGGATAGGAAAGGAAGAAGTGAAATTATTCAGAGATGACATGATACTGTACATAGAAGACCCCAAAAACTCAACCAAAAGGCTCATGGATTTAATAACAAATTTAGTAGTATAGCTGGATACAAAGTTAACACCCCAAAATCAGTAGCATTCGTGTACACAAGCAACAAACAAACAGTGTATTACACAGATTGATTTGCATATATTGAACCATCCCTGCATTCCTGGTGTGAATTCCACTTGGTCGTGGTGTATAATTGTCTTGGTTACTTTTCTCTCATTGCTAAGACAAAAATACCCAATGCCCAAAGTTAAGGAAGGAAAGGTTTATTTAGCTTACAGTTTGAGGAGGTTTTAGCCTATACTTGGATGGTTTTGAGACAGAGTGGCACATGACAGAGGGCAAACTGTTTATGGCAGCAGAGCACAGCAAAACAACCAGCAAAAGGGGACAATGGCTGTAAGCAGCCTCTTTTTCTCCTTTTCCTTGTAAACAGCCTACCCCCACCCAGGGGGCGTGTAGCTCTCACACAGTCTCCACGCCCTCCTCTTCCACAGGCTCAGGGATGTGCACAAAGTAAGCACCCTGGCTTCCTGCTGAGTCACTCAGCCAAACCTTTATACTCCCCAAGTTGATGAAATGTATCAGTCATAACAATAATCTTCTTGACGATTTTTTGTATTCTGTTTGCTAGTATTTTATTGCAAATTTTTGCATTTATATTCATTAGGGAGATTGGCCTGTAGTTCTATTCTTTGGTTGAGTCTTTTTCTGGTTTTGGTATCAGGATAATGCTTGCCACCAGGAACAAGTTGGGGAGAATTCCTTGCCTTTCAATTTCATTAAAGAGTTTGAGTAGAACTGATGTTAAATCTTCTGTAAATTTCTTGTAGAATTCAGTTGTGAATCCATCAGAACCTGGGCTTTTCTTCATTGGCAAGTTTTTAATTACATTCTCAATTTCACTGGCTGATATTGAGTTATTCAGGGTCTTTATATCTTCCTCATTCAGCTTTGCTAATTCATATGTATCTAGAAATCTGTCCATTTTCTCTGTGTTTTCCATCATATGGGAGTAAAGCTTTTCAAAGTAGGTATTGATGATCTTTTGAATTTCTTTAGGATCTCTAGTGATTTCACCCCTTTCATTCCTGACTGCATGTATTTCAGTTTTTTCTTTCCTTTTTTTGACAAGGTTGGCTAGGGTTTTATCTACTTTATTCTTTCCAAGAACCAACTCTTTGATTGATTAATTCTTTGTATTGTTTTTTTAGTCTCCATTGCATTGATTTCTGCCCTGAGTTTTATAATTTCCTGTGTTCTTTGGGCTCTGGGTTTGACTTGCTCTTCTTTGTCTGGGAACTTGAGGTGTAGCATAAGATTGTTTGTGCTTGTTCTATTTTCCTGAGGTGGGTGTTCACTGCTATAATTTTCCCTCTGAGGACTGCTTTCATTGCATCCCGCAGGTTCTTGTAGGTTATATGTACATTTTCTTTTGATTGTAAATATTGTTTAATTTCTACTTTGATTTCATCTTTGATGCATTGGTTGTTCAGGAGTATGTTATTTAATTTCCAACTGTTTATGGAGTTTTGTGTTTTCTTTTGTCATTAATTTCCAATTTCATTGCACTATGGTCTGATAGTATACATAGGATAATTTCAATTCCTTTGCATTTACTTAAACATGTTCTATTATTAGTATATGGTCTATTTTAGAGAATGTCCCATGTGCAGCTGAGAAGGATGTGTATTCTGATGCTGTTGAGTGGAACACTGTAAAGGTCTACTATGTCCATATGTTTACAAGTTTGGTTAAGTTCTGTTATTTCTTTCTCAATTTTTTGTCTAGTTGATCTATCTCTTTGTAACATGGTGTGTTAAAGTCCCCTGTTACGCTTGTGTTGCTGCTTATTTCATTTTTCATGTCTGTTAAAATTTGTCTTATATGGTTGAAAGCTCCTATATTGGTGCATAGAAGTTTATGGTTGTTATCTCTTCCTCTTGCAGCTTTCCCATCACAAGTATGTAGTGACCTTCTTTATCTCTTTTGATTGTTCTTGGTTTGAAGTTCATGTTGTCTGCAAACAAAATAGCTATGCCTGCTTTTTTCTGGGTTCCTTTTGCATGGAGTATTGTTTTCCATCCTTTAATTATCAGCCTATGAATTTCCTTTTGAGTTAAATGTGTTTCTTACATACAGAATATAGTTGGATTTTGTTTTCTGAAGCACTCTACTAGTCTGGTTCTTTTGGTTGGTGCATTGAGACCGTTTACATTGATGGTTATAACTGGTATGTACTGGCTTATCTTTGTCATATTATTTTCCTGCTGTTGGATCTTCTTTTTTCCCTCTGTTTAATTTCTTGCTCTGCTTGGTGATTCCTTTCTGTTGTTGTTCTTGAAGTTGTGGTCTGTTTTATCTCCTTCTAGAATATCTTTTAATACTGTTTGTAGGATTGGTGCGGTGCTCATTTTTATCATGAAAATATTTTATTTCTCCATTAAATTTGAAGGATAGTTTTGCAGGGTACATCAGTCTGAGTTAGAAGTTGTTTTCTTTCAGTACCTGAAATACTTCACTACAAGCGCTTCTTGACTTGCTGGTTTATGTTGAGAAGTCTGCTGTGATTCTGATGGGTTTCCCTTTATAGGTGATCTGTTTCTTTTCTCTAACAGCTTTTAATATTCTGATCTTTTGTTGAGTTTCTGGGATCTTGATCACTATATATCTGTGTGTAGATTTATTTTGGATATGATTAACTAGAGTTCAATATGCTTCACTTACTGTATGTAAGATACTTTTTCTGTGCCTGAGAAATTTTCTGCCGTTATTTCTGCAAATAGTCTTTTTATGTCATTTATATTGACACCTGCGATTTCACTGATACCTATTGATCTGACATAGTTTTTCTTCACTTTGCCTTGCAGTTGTTGAATTGTTATTTCCTGGTTCCTTGTTTTTAAAAGATCCCTCCTTTCATGTTCATTAGTGGCATTGCTGTCTTCAAGGTCTGAAAGTCTATCTTAGCTTTGTTCAGGCAGTTTTGCCAGCTTTCAATGGAATTTTTAATTTCTTGGATACCTGTTTGAATCTGTTTCATACATTCCAGTTATTTTCTGTATTGTTCACTTAAGGTTTCCATGAGTTGTCTATGCTCTTCTATTTTCTTATCAATGTCATCTTTGGATATGCTGAACACTTCTTTCATTATTGTTGTTATTTCTTTTTTTACCTGAGTGATTATTTCTGATCTGATGTCTTCTATGGCCTCATGGAGTTGTGTCTTTACTTCAGTTCCTATCATTTCAGAAATTTCAGGGGTATGACTTCCAAGCTCTTCTCTGTTGATGTCTCCCAGACTTGTTTTGGGTGGTTTGGAGGTCTGGGATTGCATTTTGCTCCTTCATTTTGTCATTTTTGAAGATCCAGAGGTTCCGTGGAGTGCAGCCTCACTCTCCTGACCATGTGTGAGTGTCAGGGTGAGTATCTGAAGATCCCCAGTGCTCAGTGCCGCTCCTGTGCTGGTGAGTGGTGGCAAGGTGGGGTCCCAGATGCTCCTGAACTTTTTACATTCACTTGGCTCCCAGGTGTGTGTGGTAAGGGCAGGGGAGTCTCAGTGGAGTTCCTGAAGCTGTCTTGGGTTTGCCCCACCTTCCACAAGACCAGGGGAGATGCAGGTCATGTTTACCAAGGCATAAGATATTGCCCAGGACAAAGCCTGCTTCCCACACTGGCAGGGGAGGGGTGAGGGTGGACACCTCAGGGCTCTTGACTCTGTTCAAGTTTCAGCTGAGCTCCCAGGGGGGTGCGAGTTGTTCTGGGAGTAACCACCAAGGCCCTAGCAGTTGTCCAGGGCTCCATGGGCCTCACACACTAGTCGGGGAGGCACTAGAGTGGCTCATCAGGGTTCCTGAAGATGTCTTGAGTTCAGTCCAGCCCCCAAAGACACACTATGGGTAAGGTGAGCAGTCACCAAGGCCCCAGAGGGTGCCTGGGGTTCCACCTACCTTGCACGTTGGTCAGGGAGATACAGCAGTGACGTACCAGGGCTCCCGAAGATATCTGGGGTTCTGCATTATTTTAATATAGTCTTTCTGAATCACTGATTTTGTTATATTTTTATGAATTAAAAGAAGAGACAACTTTTCAAGGCAACAGAGAATTGCTTATTATACATTTTCTGAAATTACAAACATTAATTTGAAATTGTTTTCCATGGTGACCAATTGGCATAAAAGGTCTTTAGAGATGGTTATGTGCCACAGATATGACCATAAACTTTGAAGTCTAGACTCGAAAGCTCTAGGCTTTTTTTTTCGACATGGGGTCTTGCCATGTAGTTCAGGAGACTGGCCCTAAGCTCATTATATAGCTCAGGCTGGCTTCAAACTCACAGCAATCCTCTTGCCTCAACTTCTTGAGTGCTGGGATTATAGGCATGAACCATCACACTTGGTGACTATAGGCTTGTTTTAGCAAGCAGAATTCAAGGAACTGTATGTGTGTGTGTGTATGTGTGTGTGTGTGTGTTGTTACTAAGTACACACTAGGATTTTATGCTGGTAAATGTTTTGTAGTCTTTAACTATGTCTAAGATTTTTATTTTTAATGGTTTTATGCTTTAGAATTTAATTTTCTTTTTTTTAATGGCCACTCATCGCTCCTTCCTCCTGCCTGCCAGCTCAGAATTTTCCTTTTTAGTGGCTGCAGTTAGGAGGGTTGGCATTCAAGAGCCAGAGCTCTCAGGCTTGTGCCAATATAAGCAGGAATAAGGAAGCAAATGGCATACAAAGCAAAAAGCAGAAAACTAGAATGTTGACCAGAGAATATGGGGCACAGAATACTTTGCATTGACGATAACATTGCAAATACTCAACTTCTGACCTCACTTTCTCAGTGCATAGAGTGGGAAGGAAAATACTTTCTCTATGGTTGGGTTGATCCTTATCTTTTTTTTTCTTTTTTTGTCTTTTTGAGACAAGGTCTTGCTATGCAGTTCAGTCTGGCCTTGAGCTCATTTTGTAACCCAGGCTGGCCTCGAACTCGCAGTGATCCTCCTGTCTCAGCCTCCCGAGTGCTGGGATTACAGGCGTGCACCACCACACCCGGCTTGATCCTTGTCTTGATAATGAAAATGATGTATAGATGCTAAATGTTACCTTTTGAGTTCACATACTTTTCATTGTTTTTCTTCTTCAGGAAATTGTCACATTCAAGGCTAGTTCAACTCTATGGGGTGTGTATACAGCAGAAGCCCCTTTATATTGTTACGGAGTTCATGGAGAATGGGTGTCTGCTCAACTACCTCAGAGAGAGAAAAGGAATGCTTGGAAAGGAAATGCTACTGAGTGTGTGCCAGGATGTATGTGAAGGAATGGAATATCTGGAGAGGAACTGCTATATTCATAGAGATTTAGTAAGTACGGTGCACATTAACTTGTTATTCTACACAGTATACCCATATTTGGAAGTGTATGACAGTTCAATACTTGGAAGAATATATCCTTTGGCTTAATTTTTAAACATTTCCTTATTCATGCAAAATTTTTGTAAAGTGTAAGTTTATTTTAAATTGCCCATTGATGCTCTGTTGTAAATACTCCTCGAAGTAAGTAATCACCTAACCCGTTAACTAAAACTGACTTACTTTCCTTCTCTTCCTCTCTCCCATCTTCTTTTTCTTTCTTTCCTTCCCTCTTTCTTCCTTCTTATCATTAATCAGACATGTACCAAGTCCCTAAAGTAAGCCAAGCACTTTTCCAGGCCCTGGAGATAGACCAGCGTCCCACAAGTTCCTGTATTTCTTGTCCAGGGCTGAAATTGGCCCTGCATGCAAGTGCTTTGATTCTGACAGTATTACAAGAACATCAGCGGCTTTATTGAGAAGACTAGAAATATTCAATCACCCTGTTCTGCAATACTTGGAATAGTCCTATTTAAAAAATGACTGTATCACATGTGTACTCCCAGCACTTGAGAGGCTGAGGCAGAAAGATTGTTGTGAGTTCAAGACCAAAAGTGAGCTTAAGGCCAGCCTAAACTGCATAGCAAGACCTTGTCTCAAAAACACAAAAACAATGACTGTCTTGCACCAAGCCAAATGCTAATGCAACTGCTTTCCTGTCTTGCTACCTCTGCTTGAGTAATGTGTTCTTTCCGTTCCACATTCATTCAGAATATTGATATTAGTCCTCTGCACTTGTCCATGTATTATTTCTAAATTTAAAAATTGATTTAGCAGCCAGTTAGCTCAGTTGGTTAGAGGGCAGTGCTGATAAAAATGGATTCCAATGATATTTATTTGAAGTTTTCCTTCTTTTGCTGACTGTTTAATTATTTAGGGAGTTATTTCTGTAGCTGTTCCTGGGATTGTGGTCTCTTTTTTCTCTGTCTAGAATATCTTTTAGTGCTTTTTCCAATGCTGGTTTGGCACTCATGAAGTTCTTCAGTTGTTCTTTGTCGTGGAAATATTTTATTTCTCCATTGAAT
>PVLD010014837.1:0-50862 GCA_004027595.1 Dinomys branickii | reverse complement strand
CACACACTTCGAAGATATCAATATGTAAAGCAGCAACTATTGGTGTTTTTTTGTTGTTGTTGTTGTTGCTGTTGTTGATGTTTGCCTGTTTTGTTTTTTGTCTTTGGATTTTTGGTTTTTGTGTTTTTTCTGTTGTTGAGAGGATTAATTGTCTGACTAAATTTGCATGTCTGTATATGGGTTTATATATTTACACTTCAAATATATCAATGGATAAAGCAATAACCACTGTTGAGACCGTATCCCCTTGTTTATAGATTACTTGTGATTGTACTATTTTTTATGCCAATTGGTGTCTGTTTGTCAATATGTTTTTGTACTTTTATTTAAAAAAAAAAAAAGCCAGGAAGAGTCACTAGCCGGACCCCCACAGGAATAGCCCCTGATCTGTATTCATGCCTGCTTACTATGTGATTCGCTTCCCCATTTGATCCCAGTCCACTCAGTCTTACCTGGACAATTGTACCTGTAGTCTTATTGGTTGACCATAGTTTTGTCCATTTCCCCTACCCTGAACCCACCTCACCTCATGGTTTTTCTTTATAAAAGTCCCTAGAAAAGACAGTCGGGGAGTAACCCACTCGGGCCCCCCTTCTGTCCCTCTCTTGCCTAGAAGCTTTCTCTCAATAAATATATTCTGCTCTTAAAAAAATAAAATAAAATAAAATAAAAACTAGCAAGTCTCTTGGTCGAATATTTTTCCCCTTTTTCTTAATCAATGACATAAATTCCCTAGTGGGAAATACTGGCTGTTTGGTCATAAATCATGTATTTCTCTTCCAGGAACAGCTTTGTGTGAAGATGTAGCCAAATTTCACTCTGAATCCTTTGTGCTTACCAGTGGTGGTGGTGACATTTTCTCTTGGAAGAAATTAAATTTGCTTTCACCCAGCTCTTCAAAATGATGAGCTTTGCCTCTCAGCTACTGGTTTTCCTGGCAGAGCTCCATTCCTCAGATAAGGAGATGCATCACCGTGACATACAGAACGGGTTTTTAAAGAGCTTTTACTTCCACACTGTACCGGGTAGTTTTCCACTGCTGGCAGGCTGGGACCCATCACCGCTCATGGATAAAGAATGCACAGTTAGCTTTTTGAGCAAGGGGCTGTTTTCACAGTGTCTTATTGACTAAGTTGTGGTATTCTTAAGTTAAAATTGTCTTCACTGCAAAAGAATGTACCAGAGTTGAAGAGTCACATGCAGATGGGATTAGAAGCTTTAATTTTCCATATTCTGGTAAGTAGAGAGTAGCACGTCTGAGCTAGACCAAGAGATCATGCTGATACAAGACACAGATTTTCAGAGATTTCTTTTTATTAATGAGACCATTTCTTTTGCACAGTGCTCTCCACTGTTATCAAGTCAAATAGATGTCTCTTTGCTGCCCTATTTCTGTTTAAATCTGAGAAGCCTACAGAGGTGGGATCCCTCTACTTAACCCCTTCTGTGTTTTGTACAGCTCAACCCTACCTAGGCTAAGCACATCTTTGTGTGGGATAATGAGGCCTCAGGGGAATAGTGTAGTAGTGTTTTTCTGTCTCGATGTTTTTCTCACAATAAATTCTGTATTATATTTATACTTTGTGGCAGTGTGCTATGTGTATTCATATCCACCCAACCCTGCATATCAGCTTTACTGCTAGGCTGTGAGCATTTTCAGTTAATTCACTGGTCAGCATTGCCACACACCTGAAGGTAAGCAGTTGGCACAGAAATCCTTCCAAATCCCTGGAAATGTTGAGCCAGTGAAATTCACCTTATCATATTCATCCTGAACACCACACTCTGTATTTCTTGAGTTCTTTTCCTAGGTAGAGGAATGGCAGAAAAGCAGGCTAATTGGATTTAGGATTGGAAGTGATCAAAAAGTAATAGAATTACTCTAACACCTATTATTTCCTTTATAGTCCTGAGAAAGAATGCAACATAACACCAGAACTCTGAGAGCATAATATGAAAATCAAAGTCATTGCAAACAGCAGTGTTAATTAAATGCAGTCTACTTGATTTGTGACTATGAAAGATACATGTTTAAGGATGATGGTAGAATACTTATCCTGCAGGAATGAGGTCCCTAGATATTTGCACAGCAAAAGCAAAAAAGAAAAAAGAAAAAGAAGGAAGGAAGGAAGGAAGGAAGGAAGGAAGGAAGGAAGGAAGGAAGGAAGGAAGAATGTTGTTGCTCCCCTTACTTACAATCTGACACATTTACAGTCACGTTGCTCCCATTGGTACAAATCTATCTCTGAAGTCAATTTCAAATTGATGAAAGAAATTGATGGTGTGTAAGGCAAGTACAGAAAATATTACAGATATTATCAACAGGAGAAATTACATATATGTGATTGCATATATCACATATATGTTACATATATGTAGAGAGAATAGCTATGATTTAATGTCTTCTTTGCAGATATTGTTTTGGTTTACTCTGAAAATATATATAACTTTTGTTATTTAAATTGGAACTTACGGATATATATAGATATAGAGAGATATAGATTCTAGCCCTCTGGTAGCAAAGATAGCTGATGCTCTGTAAATCAGCACAGGATTATCTTCTTTCCTTTCAGTTCATGAGTATGAGACAAATTACTGTAGTTTTAACAAAAGACAGCACCAACAACTCATCTTAATTTTATATACTTAAAGTCAGTTTTCCAAATAAAACCAATAGAAAGAGACAGATCTGCAGAGAAATCACTGTCTAGTTAAATAAATGGAAATAAATTCCGTATACTTATCAATCTAGTTTCTGAAACATTTAGTCTCTTTTATAAGTATTTTTTTGAGAAGGTTAGTGTTTCTGTGATTCACTGGTCAATGATCTCTGATTGTTTAAAAATATTTTTTACAAACTAATAAAAGAGGGATCATAAATGCAAAAGGCTCACATTATCAGAGGTAAAATGCAAGATTGATCAAACCATTAAAGAGAACAAAAAATAGTGAAAGAAAGCACCAGAAATACACAGCTTCACTAAGCAAGATGGTGGGAACTCACCATGGTTGTTATATTGCATATTGCTGTCTTCAAAGTAGCTGTTCAGATCACCAGATATAAGCGTGCAAAACTAGTAAGCCACTGTTCATTCTGATCATTTTGTTTTGAAACCCTGTATCATTTTTACTGTTTTGTGCTGTTTTATTTTTGTCTATGTTGTTATTTTGTTGTTGTTTTTTATTCTCTTTAAAATAAATGCAAAAGGCTTTATTTCTGACTTTTATAACAAGCTCAGGTGACAGAACCTTACAAAAGTTCAATATGGAGCTGTCTCGTGTTAGTTAACCAGTGTACAAGACTCACACTGTCTTTCACTTTAAGTAATTTAATGGGGACTAGAGTCACAGGAGAGAGACAGGACAGTGAGTTTAATTTGGCAATGAAATCCGAGTTGGGCTTATATTTACAGAAATTGAGATTTTTGAATTGTTGAACTTTTTGCTCATCTATATATTTTCTGAATCAAGCATACAAAGGATACATTAAAAAACTAGTGTTTAAGCTGGGTCTGGTTTATAGTGTGAAGAGCAGCATACAAGTATAGAAAATTATGCATTTGATGATCTTTCTATTAGTATTGAGAACAGAATGGTAAAAAAAGTTACACACTGGAGAGATTCTCTCATTTTCTTTCTTACCATGAGCATTAACTACTCACGGATTCTTTTCAATTAATCTGTGTCTCATAGGCAGAGTATTTACTATATTTGGATGTATTCATTGTTTTTATACAACATTTAAAATGATTATGGATACTAGCTAAGCATTGTCCACAATATTTAGATAATACATTTGCTTGTAACTTGTATACATTGGTAGGAAGTGGCAATGCCTAAGAATTTACATTGCATTTTATAGAGTGTAGACATACTCTATTTTGGCAAACTAATTCTGCAAGTGTAGTTATCACCGCTCTACAGAAAAACACAGTTATAAAGAACAGAAATAAATATGTAACTCAAAACCCTGTAGTGACTGAGAAACTAGAATAAGTAACTTATTTCACCAGTAACTTGGAAGTTGGAATGACAACTACATTTTTCTGTTGTCCTTGTGAAGCTACATGCCACAGAGTTCAGTATATGTTTATCACTTTATTGTCCGAGGACCTGTGCCTGCTCCACTTTCTAGACACTGAGTTCCTACTTCCTAAAGTGTTCACATTCTCTAGCGCTCAGCCCTCTTATATCTGCATATATTTTCCACTATTGTATTAGTTCTCAGCAAAGATAAAGAGTGGACATAGTTTTGAACACACAGGAAGCAGTTCAATGTGATCAAGTTGAAAACAAATTTTATGAGGTAAAATAGAAACTTAGGCCAATATGCATTTAATAAGAAAAGTATAGGTAAATACCATACAGGCCACAGAAATAAAACTATGGTTATATTTATGGACATCTTTTCTTCCTAAATGTTTTCAGGCAATGATTTTAAGCTCTTCAATTTCATATTAAAAGTCTGGTTCAGGTGAAAGACTAACATTTCTTTCCTCAGTTAATGATTTTTATGCTCTTTTAAGGTTTCCATTCACTTTAATGAGAAAAATATTTGTTTATTCTTTACTGCCTGCTCTTTGGCAAATAATAGTTCTGTTTGTCATTCAACAAAGACAGTGAAATCTCACATGTGTACATATGCACGGGTCATAAACTAGATATGAACTTGAAGTGATTATATAAACATACAAATTCATAAATTGGAATAATTATCCCATAGAGAAGGAAATTGTACTTTGCTATTCTGAGAAACCATATTGATTATAGACCAAGAATCATTTGACTGTTGATTTAAATCTGTTGAGATTTAAGATCTATCAGTATAAAATTAAAGCACACGTGACAAAATGAAAATATTCTTTACTAAAATCATGTACTGCTGATTCATAACAAATAAATGTTGCTTTTTTGTCCCCCAAAAGTGCAAACGTTAGATAAACACAGTCTTCACTTGCAAGTTCTAGCATTGCTGTTCATGTTAGGTACAGCTAACATTGCAGGCAGGAACACATGTAACTGTTTTAGTATTCAGAAAAACACATGCTAAATATTTAGCATGTGTAGTTATTATTCTAAAGCACAAAACTTAAAGATGAATCAGATTTTTCACTCTGTATTGAACAGAATCATGGTTACATGCAAAACCATAGAAATTCAACATGCTGTGGCAGAAGTTAAATGTTCAAACATGGAAGATAAATTTACAATGTTACTGTAGACAGTCAACATAGCAAAGACAAAATCTTGTTTTAAAAGGTACAAAGTTACATGAAAATGTTTCCTCTGTAAGGCTAGTGCTGCAAAACTTGTAAAGTGTCATCCTATTTCTTAGGTAAATGCATAAAAAGAAAAGGAAATGAAAACAAATAGGGAAGGATAAGAGAAAAGAAAGGGAGGAGGAGGGAGAAAAGTAAATAAAAAAGACAAGCAACCGAAAAGAAATAAGCAATGTTACCAATATTTTAATTTTGCCTTTATACTTTACCTTTATAAATATATTGAAACATTACAATGACATCAAACAATAAATTCTAGACAATTTTAAATGTTTAAAATATCTGCATCAGGGCCAGGCATGGTGGCGCACACCCCTAATCACAGAAGTTGTGAGGTTGAGACTGGAGGGTAGCCGTGAGTTTGAGCCCAACCTGGGCTACATAGTGAGTTCAAGGCCACAACTGAACTGCCTAGCAAGATCTTGTCTTAAAAAGCAACAGAAAGAAAGAAAGAAAGAAAGAAAGAAAGAAAGAAAGAAAGAAAGAAAGAAAGAAATGCAAAATCAAACTTTACATTGTTCTTTTTTTATTTAACATGGAACTGAGCTGTGCTTCCTTCCATTATATTAAAAGTTCCCTGCCTCTCTACCACCTTCATGTCCATGGTATGACCATTCACCAAACAAACATTCTGATATATATCCTGCCACATCTTCCATTATCTTAATAAATATATTTATAGAAAATATGAAGTACTTAGGACTCCTTGCCTTATTCTTATGTTTTAATGAAGTGCATTTTCACTTCTTAAAGACATTATTCTAGTTCAAAAGATAGAGATTTAGCTCAGTAAATTTAATTGTCACATTACTTTGTAATTCCTACAGATTTGGGATTCTTACAGGACTGGGGAAGGAGCATCCATTAAAGAACTAGGTCCATGTTATCACACATATTGCTTCACACATTTTATTGTGTCTATAAACCACAGTTGATTCAATAATTCCCCTATGCATAGATATTTAGTTTATTTCTAATTTTCCCTTCTGTTTTTGCCTGTACACACAGAACTGCAACAAATATATTTTCCGTATATATTTATGTTCTTGTATTCTCCAGTTCCTATTTTATAGGGATGCTATATTATTTACTCACCCAGAAAGACCACCTGAAGCTGTTTTCCAAAAATAGCACATGTAGCATACACTAGAGCCATCAAGAATGTGCCCTGGGGACTGACAGAGAAGCACTGTCTATGAATAACGCCATGTATGGATATTTATGTTCAACCAAAATAGAAGCTATATAAAATCTAAATTAATTAGCATCACCTAGATACAACAAAGAAGGGGCCAGAAAACTCACCCTGTGCAAAATGATCTATGTAATAATAGGTACGAACACACATAGGTAAATATGGAAAATAATTCAAATGTATGATATTTAGGCTTAAAATAGTTTCTCTTTATGCTTTCATGTGTGAATTGGGTAACAATAAAAGAACATGATTCAGTGCTATCAAAAAACTGCTGCGGGGCATGGTGGCGCGCGCCTGTAGTCCCAGCTACTCGGGAGGCTGAGGTGGGAGGATCGCTTGAGTCCCGGAGTTCTGGGCTGCAGTGCGCTATGCCGATCGGGTGTCCGCACTAAGTTCAGCATCAATATGGTGACCTCCCGGGAGCGGGGGACCACCAGGTTGCCTAAGGAGGGGTGAACCGGCCCAGGTCGGAAACGGAGCAGGTCAAAACTCACGTGCCGATCAAAATACTGCTGCGATCCACTGCAATATTTTAAAAATATTTTGTGTTGTAAAATAACAATACCAAAGACAGAAAAATAGTGAAATTGGTGCATTTTCCTACAAAACTGCCAAGTACTTATGAAGCTTTTCCTTCAGCATTTCATTTCACTATTACCAATTTTATTCTTTGGATGAAATGCTATAATCACCAATCGACACCTCCGCCAGCACTGGAGAAATGTTCCTTTTTCCCCACAGCCCCTCCAGCATTTGTTATTAGTTGATTTCTGAATGATAGCCATTCTTTGTGGGCTAAGATGAAATCTGTGTTGTTTTAATTTGCATTTCTCCAATGACTAATGATGTTGAACATTTTTTCATTTATTTATTTGCCATTAGTATTTCTTCAACTGAGAAGTGTGTTTGCATCTCACATACCCATTTTTGAATTAGGTCTTTGAATTTTGGGGGCCTGATGTTTTTAATTCTTTTTATGTTCTAGATAGGAGTCCTTTGTCTGAAAGGGAGTTGGATACAATTTTTTCCCAATTTGTAGGTTTTCCTTTTACTGTGTTGGTGATTATTTTTTATGTGCAGAAACTTTTCAATAACATGAGATCCCAGTTGTAGATTCTTTGCAGTATTTCTCATGCAGTTTGGTATTTCTCATGAACTCTCTACCTATCCCTAAAGATGTGGTATTTCAATATAATGGAGTATTACTCAGCTATAAAAAAAACAAACTAGCCTTTTATAGGTAAATGGATGCAACTAGAGACCTTCCTTCCTTTTCTTTCTCTTTCTCTTTCTTTCTTTCTTTCCTTCCTCTTTCTTTCTTTCTTTCTTTCTTTCTTTCTTTCTTTCTTTCTTTCTTTCTTTCTTTCTTTCTTTCTTTCTTTCTTTCCTTCTTCCTTCCTTCTTTCTTGCTTGCTTGCTTGCTTGCTTGCTTTCTGTAACCAGCTCACTGAATCTATCCAGGCAGTTTACTATGCAAAGTGTTGAAGGGTGGGTGATAGAGGAAACCCACAATGTGATAATGGGGCAGTCGTCCGATTGTGTTGGAACAAGTGTACATTAGAAATTAGACAAGAGCACCACATCAGAATGATAGCCAGGAACAACGTTAGAAGTATAATTCCAGACTTCACAATACAAACAGCTCTCACCAACATTTTTTGTGTCTTCAGCTCAGGTAGCAAGAATTCAAAAGCAAATAGTCTGAAAGGAAAATAAATAACTGAAAACAAAATATTTATGATTCTGGTGAAATATTAGGAGAATGAATGATATGTTTAAAGTAATATTTAAATTGCTTAAATATTTAATTTAAATATATTTAAGCAATTCATATTTTTGCGGACTCCACTGGGCCTCTGGGCGTGCTGCATTGGGGTGGAGCCTGGCGTTTCACAGCAGTGACCCCACCAACTCCACAGAACTCCCGATGGCCTTGAGGGCTTGTCAATGGGGTGCTGACCATAGTGTATCTGGTTCCCTGCCTATTTACCGTCTTTGAGGATGGGTGCTTTCCCAACTCTTGCCATAGCAATTTGTGTGCACCCATAATTTTTACAACATAATTTGAAGCAACCATGTGTCTTCCCAATGTGAGGACCAGAGAGAGAAAATAAACCAAAAAATATAGTTATTATCAGAGGAAAGACGACTGATTGGGGAGGAGAACCATGGAGATGAGGGTGGAGAAAATAGTTTGATTAATCGAACACACCATCTTTTGTATAACGGAGAAACAAATGTGAGAGTAACATTATGTAATGAAGCATCCAGTGTTAATTCCCTACTATTTTCTCTATAATTTTGTGTTTCCTTTATTGTTTTTGTGTTATTCTGGTTTATAGATCTCCATTCTTTTGTCTTTAAAATAAAAAAAAAAGCTTGCTATTAAAATATAATATAAAAATAATAACTGCTAGAGTAATGGTTAAACAATTGTTTAACCAAAACAAAAATAACAATTGTTTCAATATAAGAAAAATGGATATTTTGTGGTGCACCCTGATATAAGTGTTTAGACGAAAAGTAGTTTCAGTAGCAAAAATTGAAACCAAGTCCAAAGGGAATGAAAAAGGGAAAGGAATCTTACTAGCTCGAGTGAATAAGAGGTTCACATCTTTGTAAGGTCTGAAACTAGGGGATGTGATGCTGTAACAGGCTCTTCCTGAGCTGCATATACACATAGAAGCTGTTAATTAAGCCATGAGCTGAACATGATTCTGGCTGAAAATAAAGAAAATTAGTCCCACATAGGGAATTCTTTATCCTATTAATGAAGAAACTAATAAACAAAGGCAACAAACAAAAAAGGAGAAAGGCTGAACAGAAAGTGAATAAATATTCATTACTAGTATTAAATGTTAGAAAGCCTTGAATGTCAAGAGAAGAAGCTCTGATTTTGCCCTCCACTTAACAATAATCACAGAGAAGAGAACCACTGTAATAAAAATAAATTAAAGAAACATCACATAGCAATTGGAAGATTAAATCACAACAGAAATAACTATTTTTTCTCTGCATTTCTTTGTTGGACCCTGCACATAAAAAATGAGAGAAATAATGGGAAATAAACATTGTATGAAAGAATAGCATTGACATATCACTCCTGACTGGGCTAAGCCAAAGGTTATGGAGATAAGTAAGTCTGGAATAAAATATTATTAAACCAGTTTTTCTTATTTGGTTCTGATTTAAAGGTGCATTAGGAGAAATGATTTATCTTCTGTTGAGAAGTAGTAAATCAAATAATTTTAATGGGAAAAAAGGGATAAAAGAGAAAAAATGAGACACTCACAGGATAAAAAGCTATTTGTCAAAACTTAAGCAATAATTCTGTAAATTTTCTTTCCCAGTTGGCTGCTTTCATTACATACTGTCTGGCTGAAAAACAAAGCTATACAGCCAAGCAAGTTTGTGTCATTAAAACTGAACATTATGATAACAGAAATTAATGAGGAGATACAATAATTAAAGCCAGTAGAAAGGAGACCCAGCTCTACACTCACACGTCTTAAATGGTAAGGCTTACAGGGAAATGGGAAAAGAACTTCTGCCAATTTCATGTCTAACAGAGATTGACTATTTTTCTTTGAGGCTCTTATCAAGTAAGGAGCTCAGAAATATTTTCATTGCATGAATTAATAAAAGAGGATGAGAAACCAAGCCAAAGGGAAAAATGTACAATACTGCTGACTGTTAAATTCCAGCCTACTGACTAAAGAACTTTAAGAATTTATTCTTACCCATAAGTTTGCTTATATTTGAAGCTATTGAGTGTGTTTTCTTACACTGCATATGCATTGAACAACTCTTCCAGGATATCACAGTGTTTATGAATACGGTCTGAATGCTAAAACGGAGACTTTATTTATCCTGATTGTCAACATAAAAAATTCTTTCTATTCAACTATCCACTACATGAAGGGGAGATAAATCATTGCCTCTGAACTTTTACCTTAGTCTTTGAGGGGCATATTGGGTTCTTTTCTTCTCAACAATTATTAATCTGTAAGGTGAAGAAAAAGATAATGATGCTAATGACTGCTGAACCCCAAAAAAAGCAACAGCAAAACGACAGAAGAAAACCAAGAACTCTTGAAAGTGCCTTAGAGACAAAAAGAATAGCATGGATCAAATAGGAAAATGTAGCCAAACATGCTGAACCTTACCTCAAAACTCAACCACAAGAGAAACTGGGCCCGTGTCTACCACTGTGCACTAAACTGAGGCCAAAATGGAACAAAGATATAAATATCAGAACAGAAACACTAAACCTACTGGAAGAGAAAGTAGGTAGAAATCTTGAATACAGAGGGGTAAGCAAAGAGTTCATGGACCAAAACCAAACTGCATGGAAATCTTCCAAAGAATCAACAATTGGGATCTTATCTTACTGAAAGGCTTTTCCACATCCAAACAAATGGCCAACAGAGTAGAAAGAACACCCACAAATTGAGGAAACAGTTTAGCCAACTATTCTTCAGACAAAGCACTTCATCTAGAACATACAAAGAATTAAAAAATCAGGCCCCCCAAATTCAAAGACCCAATCAAAAAATGGACATCTGAGATGAACACATGCTTCTCAAATGAAGAAATACTTATGACAAATAAATACATGAAAAATGTTCATATTGTTGATCATTCAAGAAATGCAAATTAAAACAACACTGAGATTCCATCTCATCCCAGAAAGAATGGCTGTCATCAAGAAATCAACTAACGGCAAATGCTATTGAGGCTGTGGGGAAAAAGGAACCCTTCTCCACTGTTGGTAAGATTGTATTCAGGTCCAAGCACTGTGATATCAGTGTGGGGATTCCTCAAAAAACTAGGATTAGAGATCCCATTTGACACAGTTATTACTCCTCTGGGTGTTTTCCAGAAGAACTGAAAATATCAAACCACACAGATATATGAGCATGCATGTTTATAGCAGCACAATTTATCATAACTAAATCTTGGAAACACAAATGCCCAACAATTGAGGAAGGGAAAGAAAAGATGTGGTATTTTTATGCAATGGAATATTACTCAGCTGTAGAGAAAAACTTGAGGCTTTTTAGGAAAATAAATGCAACTAGAGACCATACTCAGAAGTGAAATAAATTAGACTCACAAGTATAAACATCATATTGTCTCTCTAGTATAATAAACTGAAACAGTAAATACAAAATGAAAGGTACAATAGGTATTGTGAAAGGGAAAGGAACTACTCAAAAGGAGTGAACAACTGAGTGAAGGGTAAGGAGAAACAAAGGGTAGAATGAAGGAAGCTAAGATAATTGTACTACAAATTTCTATTGGTTTATTGAAAGGAACATTTCACGCTTAATTTCTTTGATCAATCTTGCATGCCTATATCTGGTAATCTGAACAACTATTTTGGAGATAACAATGTGTAATATAGCAACCATTCTTGATTTCTTATCATCCTGTTTTGAAATTTATGTTGTTTTTAAGATTTTATTTAAAATTTTCATCCTCTTTAAAATACAAAAGTAAGAATATAGTGACACTCAAAACCGTTAACATAAAGGTCACTGGATTTGGACAAAAGTACTTTCACTGGCATATAGAGCAATTTTTTTAATCTTAGAAAGATTAAAATTTAACTGAAATGAATAACTTGAGACATTTTTATGAAGACAACTTTTTTTTTGAGGTTGAGCTTTAAATGAAATCTCTGAAATAGGGGAGCTGGCTGTGGTGGTACATGCCTGTAATCCTAGCACTTGGGAGGCTGAGGAAGGAGGATCTCCACGAGGTTGAGGCCAGACTGGGCTACATAAGCGAGGTCAAGATCAGCCTGTACTACATAGTGAGTAAAAAAAAAAGCAAGAGAAGAAATAGGGTATATAGAGAAGAATGCAGGATTAACAGAAGAACATGAATATATTTTGGTAGTGTTTCATCTTTTATTATTGTCGGTTTTAGAGAGGGAAGGGAGATTTAAAAAAGTTTTGTATTGTGATGAGAATAATCCAGTAAAGAGGGAAGATTCAGAAGAGAGGATTTATTACCAGAGTAGGAAAATGCTCAGCGTGATTTAAAGGAAAGAAGGAAAGAAGGAAGGAAAGAAAGAAAGAAAAAGAAAGAGAAAGAAAGAAAGAAAGAGGGAGAGAGGGAAGGAAGGAAGGAAGGAAGGAAGGAAGGAAGGAAGGAAGGAAGGAAGGAAGGAAGGGAGGGAGGGAGGAAGGAAGAAGATAACGAGGATGTAGAATAAATTTGGCAACATGGAGAAGACGTGGAAGGCAAGTGAAATGTCTTTACCTTACTACACGTGCAGAAGCTGAGTTTCTGTGTGTGAGAAACACAAAGCAGAGAAGGAAGGATTTAACAACAACTGCACATCTCCAAATGAGAAAATCACTAAAAATAAAACTAGGACCAAGACATTCAGTTGACAGTGCCAGGGTAACATCCCAGTAGAGTTATTCTGCAAGTTCTTAGAAATTAAACCTGATATCAGAAGGTAACAGTCAATCTCAAAATCCAGATTTGGGATTATTCAGGCAAAAATATTAGCTAGAACCACAGCAATGAATGACAGACAGAAAGAAAACACAGGCAAGATGAGTAAGAGCTTTGGGAACTCTCTATACTTATGGAATATGGACAACACAATTGTGTCAGAGGCCACAGAACAACAGGGCCAAGAAACTTAAGAATCCTAGAATTGTCATGAGCACAGAAGAGACTTAAAGTAAGCCTAAATTCTAAAGAAATATGGAAGAAAAGCCAACTGAGGAAAGTTCATTGGATTTAGCAGCTGGGAGCCATTTGAACAAAGATTTTCAGTAGCCTCATAAGGTCATGGTGCCCAGACTCCATAGATTAAGCAGTAAGTGGAAGGAAGTACAAGAAAATAATGGTTTTTGAAGGCAAGGTATGGCAGCACATGCCTGTAATGCTAGCACTCTGGGAGGCTGAGGAAGAAGGATCCGAAGGTCAAGTACACCCTATGTGTTGGAAACTAATCTGTTAGGAATGCCTGATGAAAGAGGTGAACAGAGATTAAAGTTTACAGAAAGATCATTTTGAAAGAGGGAGATGGGGACATTTGCCACTTGTAGGCAAAGAGCCCTGATCCTTTGGATCACCTTGCTTTTCTTCACTTAGACGTGGGAGCAGGCAATTAGAGTAGCACAAGATTCATCAGCCTTCTGGTGTCTATAGTATATGGCCAGGTAAACAGCCACATTTAGCTCTGTTGGCTTTAGCTGGACCATCGGTGTTCCAGCAACCAGGTTAATTTGGCAAAGGAACACAGCTTGCTGTTTTTCTCCTTTCTGTTCACAGAGAAGGTCGGATAGGCTTTGATCCTCATTCTCTGGTCTTCTACACTTGGGCAACTTGTGACTTACTAAGACTTTGACTGAAAATTTTGAAGAGGTTCTTTCAAAAGATTGGGAGTTAGGTTAGTTTGAAGACCCTGCTCAGTCTTCACTAACACACACACACACACACACACACACACACACACAAAAGGGAGACAGGGAGAGAGGTAGGGTGGGGGAAGGGAGGGAGAGATGGGGGAGAGAGAGAGAGATTTGGAAAGTTTAGCCTTGAATACTCTCATGTTTATTATCCCTAAGCTTGGTGGGGGCATTGGCAAAGGGAGAGGCACAGTTTCATTCAGCAATGTAAATTCCCTTCTTGATATTCTAAAAAACAGTAAATCAATATTTGTGCAATAAAAAAAGTAGAAAAATGGGACTTAGACAAATGCAGTATCTCACATTAGAAATAAAGAACAGCATGTTATAGTTGTAGTTGTAAGGAAAATCGTGTAATTGAGATGAATGGTTTTGAACTAACTCAGTGTAGCAATGTAGGAGTTGAAGTTGTCTGCTACAATATCTCTAATATCATCTCTGTACCAGCACACAGCAAGCACTTATGATGTACTAGAAATGACATGCAGTACTTATCGCAGTATCACTCAATATTCACAGCAATTCAGGGAATAGACCATCATTAACCATATATTACGGATGAGGCAAATTAGACCCAAACTGCAAAAAAGATGTAGATGCAGCCACACAATGTGAAAAAGATAGTCAGGGCTGAAACCTAGGCTTACCTTAAATCCACACTTTTACCCAAGTTTATTTATTGCCGTATGTGAGGAGAACTAGATTGGACTTCAAAATGTTAGGTGGCAGAACATCTTTGGCATAACTGTGCAGATCTTGAGTAACACTGATGGTTTAATACTATGCTAAGATAATAAACTGTTTCCCAGATTTCCACTGTGTACATAGTTCAAGCCTCTAATAGACAACCTGTATGAGATGTGGAAAGCAGGAGAAAAGCATAGCCATGCAAGTCAGAGCACTGTAACCCAGGGAAGTTGCCTTGGGTGTGTGGCTCCTGCTATTGCTCTGGGGTAGCAGCTGACCCTTCACACCCTGAAATGAGCTAGATCACTACCTTTAAGGCCTCCAAACCCAAAGTATTGAGCACAGCTCTTGGGCATCAACCCAGTCTCCAGCAACTCCAGCCAGCATCTCTAGCTCCCAGGCCTCTGCATGTTTAACTCCATGGTACAGAACACCATCATCTTTTGTAGATCACCTGTAGCCTCATACATGGAGGCTTGATGGTAAGTTAAGCTGAGCAGACTTCGGCCTCTCTAACTGCTTGGTTCAGTTTGCCCTTGTGCGTTCCAACCCTTCTTCCATTATCCCTTGCTAGCTACTTGCCCTGCTGTGTTCCCAGCAGGAACACAGAATCAAAAGCATGCTTGCACTCATCAGTCAGCTCCATCACACATGAATCAAAGCCCCCTTAGTGATATATGTGCACCCGTGTTTATAACAGCGCAGTTTGTCATAGTTAAAGCTTGGAAACCACCCAAATGTCCATGAACCAAGGGATGGGTAAAACAGATGTTGTATTTTTATATAATGGAGTACTACTCCGCTGTAAAGAAAGATAAACTCACGGTTTTTATAGGTAAATAGATGCAACTGGGGTCCATACTCATAAGAGAAATAAACCAGACTTGCATGTGTAAACATCATAGTGCCTCCATAATGTGAGGAACTGAAAGAGTAAACAAGATCCAAAAGGTAAAATAGGTATAGTGAAAGGGAAAGAAACAGCTGAGAGGGAAAGAACAACTGGGAGGGAGAAAAGGGAAAAGAAGAAATGGGAACAAAACGAAAAGACACGAATGTGTCCACGAGATGCTGCAATAATGGTCCTACTAATTTCTATTAGTTCATGGAAAGGAACAGTTAGTTCTTAGAATGCTTGATCAGCTTTGCAAGCCTATACCTGGAAATCTGAGCAACTCATCTGAAGATATCAATATGCAATATAATAACCATTGCTAATTTCCTATCATCTTGTTTTGAAATTCAGTACCATTTTTATTGTTTTTCCTTCCTCTCTTTAAAATAAAAAATACTATTTATGCAACAGGTTGTAGAAAAACCAAAGGGATTCAACATGATTTTGATGTATTGAGACTATGTCTATATGCAAATCATTAAAGTGAATAATCTGGATTTAATGTCTTTTCTCCTCTGATAAAATTAATGTAGAAACATTTTTTTAAAAAGCCCAATTAGCAATCCTGTACTTTACACCACTCAGTGCTTTTGTTTGTCAGTCTGAACCTCGAGGGTGAAAGAAGACTGCTTCGTGTAATACAGTGTGACTATGAAATGCAACCATGCAGTGTCTATGCTTAAGTACAGTAAAAATTGTGAAATACAGCCCGAGGTGGACCATAAGTGAGTTACGGACCTTTGGGCTTGTGATGTGGTCTTCTTTGGTAATAGATTACCTTTTCTGGGGAGCAGCCCTGGCTTCCTGGGTTGACTCAGGTGTTTCTGCTGTGTGCCACATAATGACCTTGTGCTCATATCTACTGAGATGCTTACACACAAAACTCAAACTGTGTATGTATTTGTGCTGGCATTTTACACATCATTTTCTCACCATCTAGGCCAGTATTTTTAAAGAGAGAGGAAGAAATATTTTGTTCATTTTCTAGTACTTCTATGTCACGTTGTCAAATAGTATGCACTGAATAGTTACTCAGTAGTCTTGTGATAAATGAGATATAGCCAGAAACTAAAATAAAAACTCCATTTTATAGCTTGTTTTTGGCTTTATGTGTTATGGCTTCCATATGACAGATTGTTCACCTTTTCAAAAATACTTTGTTATTTTGCAAACTTCCCTCTTGTTCACTAATTCTCTGTGAATACCAAAGTCAATTATGTATAACTCATTTAATTAAATTGCCAATGAAAGTGAAGTGAATAAGCAATCAACAGAAAAAGGAAACACGCTGTAAAATGATTCATTTATATTTCACAAAAAACAAATATAATAAATATGGTGCAGATAATATGCAATGTATAGCCAGGAAGCTTCCTGTAAATTTTACTTGTGCCTTCAGTAAAATTAAGAAATCCTTCATTATAGCAAACTGATTTTACACATACATACATACATTTATGATGACATATCATCACAGAGTCTAATCCATGAAAGTATTGTAATTCTAGTTTAATTTTGTGAATTCAAATTCATCTTATGTTATTTTTAGTAGATTTATGCATACACATTCTGGGTGAAATCTCGCTCTATTTGTTTACCTCCCTATGTAACTCTCTGTATAGCATAATGAATTTCCTACCTCCTGTTAAATGTTTTATTTAAAAGTCACAACTTGAATATACAGAGTACATTCTTTTCCTCAATTTTAATGTAGATGGTACAATTGATAAACATACAGAGGGAAACTATATACCTGAAAGATAATGTACCAGATGGAGCCCCAAAAGCATCCGAATGAAAAATAGCATCTATGGTCAGGGGACTGATGGGAATTTCTCAGTTAGATCCCTAGAGAATTACCCATGGGGTTGTCCTTCCCTCTTCCTGTGGAATATTTTCCTAGCCTGTTGAGCTAGACACAGTGCTTGCCAAGGAAAGTATTTACATTTGGGAAGGATCCACTTTTTGAGTAAAGGAGACTCAGAGAAGGAATAAAGGGAAGTTCAATGAGGAGCAAAATATGAAGACATTTCATTCAAACAGATAAGACTTCTTACTTGGGAAATTACAAGAGATCTAAACAGATTTACCTGTTCCTGATGAAACTTTTATGAAGAGAGTCTTGGTAAAGGCTCAGACTTCTCAAAAAGAAAACACCTATTCCATTCAGTGAAGTAGTTTTTTACATAATTAAGCCTGCAAAGCAAACTTCTACTAGCTACCCATGGAGAAAGGCATCATTGATGACCCCAAAACTATTAAATATTTGAAGAATGAACTTGAAACATTGTGATGAGTACAGAAGATAAGTTATGTAAGAGGGAATAGGTTCAATGCAAAGAACAAGCAGTCACTTAAAGTTATATAGTTTCTTTAATAAACTGAAGATCGTGATCACGTGGTCTACCTAAAATGTAGATTATCATGAAATTGAAGAATTCATAGAAATATAGGTTTTGAAAATTTAAATTATGTTTGAAAGCTATTTTTACTTCTAGCTATGACTCTTGTGCTCATATCATTCTGTAGCATGGATTCTCTCCCAGTGAAAACTATCAGAAAAGTGGAAATACTGAAATAAATATTTCAGAAAGTACTGAAGAGTCACTGAAGCAGCCATGTCATGGGTAACAAAGCCTAGATGCAAGGGAATCTCCCCAACTTGAGCCAAAATTCCCATACAATGAGTTATCCTTGGAAACACTGACATTTTTCTGGTGCTTATCTGAGGAACACAGCAACATAGGCTCTAAGAGGCAAGAAACTATTGCAAATATTGTCAAGAACTCTAAATCAAGGAAACAGAGAACGGAACTCAGATAAAATGGTAACTAGGATCCTTTGACAGAGACGGAACAATTGACTCTGAAAGATTTAAGAGATATGGGCAATATATTTACCACATGTAATTAACATCTCAGAAAATGCAGGAGAGAAAGTAATGCTCAAAATTATTGCTGTGATTGTCAGTAATTCAGCAAAGGCATCAACCTATGGATTCAACTGACTGTGAGGACCCAACAGAATACGAGATGACAAAAAGTCAAGTCATAATAATACGTAAGATAAAGGCACCCTTTAATGGAGAAAAAGATGGGAATACGGCTCAGCAGCACAGTTCCTGCCTGGCAAGCATGAGGTCCTGAGCTCAATTCCCGCTACCAAAAAAATAAAAATAAATAAATAAAATGCTGCTGAATGTAATGGAGAGGAAGAACAGTAACTCCTATTTTTTTTTTTTTTTTAAGAAGCAACAGCAGGACCAAGAGCTAACTTCTCAGTACAAAATTTGGAACCCAGAAGACAATGTAATAATATGTTTAATTAAAAGAAAATATCTGTCAACTCAAAAAGGTCTACACAATAAAACAGTATTTCCAGGCACACAAATCCAGGACAATTTCTCTTCATCAGTCTTATTCTACTGGAAAAATATTTCAGGCAAAAGAAGATTGTTCAATACACAGAACTTCAAATGGAGGGAGAAGGACAAAGCAGTGATTAAAACATAATTAAGTAGGTAAACCTGATTATAGGCAGATTAATGGACAGACGCTAAGAGTGTGAACTGGGTATAAAATATGTGTAGAATTTAGATGCAGGAAACAGCAGAGGGAAGGTAATTGGAATTGTGTTGGATATTAGTACTAGCTCATGTTAGAAAATATTCATTCTAAAATGAATGTTTTAATATATAGAAAGTCAATAAAAACAGTAATCAAATGCATACATCATGAAAAAATAGAACCAAAATTTTAAAATAAAAATACTTTATATAAAACAAGGCAACCAAAGAACATAAAAGAGCTTGGAAAGATTCCAACTGAATCATATGCATGCATAGTGGACTAAACACTCCCAGCAAGTGGCAAAATTATCTTACCGAATAAAATTTTGACAGCAAAACAACCACAGAAACAAAGTATATTTCTTGGAAAAAATGCATTTACATGTGAAGATGTAGGAAGATGAAAATAAACTAACGTAATAGGATACATACCATGCACATGACACCAAGCACAACAGAAGCTGACTTAGTCACATTAACATAAATCCCTTCCACATCAAGTTCAGAAGCACTACCAGAGACAAAGTAGCACATTTCATTTCATAGTGTATTAGAACGAGTATTAGCTTTCTGTTACTGTGCAACAAAGTTTTGAATTTTAAAGATAAAAGAACTGAAACATATTAACAGACACACAGACATTAAAAAAAACCATAAAACAACAAAAGCGATACAGAATTTCAGGCAACATGATAGGAAATTAACAATGGTTGTTGTATTATATATTAGTATCTTCAAATTGGTTACTCAGATAAGCAAATATAGGCCTGTAAGATTGATAAAATAATTAAACATTAACTGTAACTTTCAATAACAAAATAGAAATTAGTAGTACAATCTTAGCTATCATATATATATATATATATATATATTCATATTTTCCCCTTCTTTCTTTCCTTTCTCTTTTCCCTCATCCCAGCCCTTCTTTCCTTTTCAACAATTTCCTTCTCTTTCACATTATATATTACACCTTTTAGATTCTATTTACTCCTTCAGGTTCTTACTCTAGGGAGACAGCACAATGTTCACACATGTGCGTCTGATTTATTTCACTTATGAGTATGGTCTCTAGAAGCATCCATTTAACTATAAAAGCCTCGAGTTTATCTTTCTTAATAGCTGAGTAATATCGCATTATATAAAAGTGCCACATCTTTTTTATCCATTCCTTAGTTGATGGGCATTTGAGTTGCTTCCATGATTTAACTATTACAAATTACACCGCTATAAACATGAGTTCACATATATCGCTGTGATATGGTGTTTTTAGTTCTCCTGGATAAATACCCAAAAGGGAAATAGCTGGGTTGAACGGGACTCTAATCCTAGTTTACTGAGGAACCTCCACACTGATCACCACAGAGGTTGCCCCAGTCTACACTCCCACGAGGAGTGGAGAAATCTTCCTTTTTTGACACAGCCCCTCCAGCATTTGTCTAACAAATTATGACAAGTATAGCAGCTTAAAAGCACAGGCATTTTTCTCATAGCTTCCACGCAGGAGCAGGCTAGGAATAGCTTTGCTGAGTTTTCTGCACTGAGCTTTTCTGCAGATGCTGTCCAAGTCCTAGGCAGACTTGTACTCTCATCCCATCTACAATGCTGATGAGGAAAAGCCATCACAGCTTTTGATTGTCTGGTAATGTTTTTTTCACTGAATAGGGTTCCTGGGTTGGGAGGGATTTTTCCTTTTAATTAATGGTGCCATTTCGATACCTTCTGCCTAGAAAAGAACCTACTTATGCTGCTAGCTGACAGAATTCATTTCTGGCAGTCACTGGCTGCTGACTGGAGGCTGCGCTCAGGTACCAGAGCTCACCAGGGGCAGCCCACAGCATGACACCTGGCTTCTTTCAGGCCACTCTGCTGGAACAAGATCTCAGATTCCAAAATGTAATCATGGGTGTAGCATACCATTGCTTCTACTATATCTGACAAGCTAAGGGTCCTGCCTCAGAGAGCAAGGTCTGTATAGAACATAATACTTGAGGGTGGACACCACAGGCACAATCTGAGAATTCTCCTTGTCATAGGAGAGTTAAATAATTATCAATATATATCAATATCAATATATCTTCACAATTAAAAATAAAAGAACTAAAAGGGAAAATAGATAAATCCATAATCACATAAGAAGGTTTTAACTTACCTTTCCAGAATCAGACATCAAAACCAGGGGGAAGGTAGATCAATAAAACAGAGACTAAAAAGAAAAAAATTAGCAAAAACATTTTTGGGGATCATATAGTGCTTGATCATAACAGATCAATTTTCTTCAAATACTTATGTCTTTTAAAAATTAGACTTTCGCTGGACCATAAAATAATTCCCAGGGAATACGAAAGCATTGAAATTATAAAGTATCCCTTTTATAGAGGTAAATTAACTTATGTAATCATTTATGTGAAGTGATACACATGAGATGGTTATAATGTAGAGGGGTGAACGAAAACAGAGTCATGCAAACAGAGAAGCGAAAAGGAGAAGCTGGTCTCCTTATGCTTAGAAATAACAGCGTTGCTGACAATTGGATCACAGAAAGCATAAGGAAGTTAGAGAACACTGTTGTATGGAATTATATTGAAAAGTTACATCGGAAAGCTTCTAGGGTAGAGATGACACCCTCTGAAGATATTTACCACTCTGAATGTACATGTCAGAAAGAAAGGGCTAAACATGAAACCGGTCAATTTCTTTTTCAAGAAACTATTTAAAAAATCCAACAAACCCTTATGGAATACAAGAGGGAAATAGTAACAGTAAATGTTGAAATTCATACCATAGAAGGCAACGACGCAATAAAGAAAATAATAAAATTCATCCTTCTCTGTAGAAATGATGAACAAAGAGAAAAGCACACATGCTCACAACTACAAACTTGCAATGTTGGTACAAAGTCTGGAATTTTGTCAGGGAAATGACTGCGCAGCAGTTTAAACAGGCCCCAAAGATGACTTGCGTCTAAGTCTTCTCCCATACGATCCGCTTACGGATTGTGTAGGTTTCTGTCACTGTTTCACAATTCACTGAGACATATTTTCCTACTTTTTTGTAATATATAGTATGTCTTTTAATAAAATTATTACTTAAAGATATAATAAAATGATAACTAAAATGAATAAAAATAATGACCATTGAAAGATAACACACGCATAGTTATCATTTCCAGAGGTCCTGGGTGTTCACTGTAAATCAGCAGTTGAAATATTGAATAGAATAGAAATGCCCCACAAATGTCACACTGCCCTCTGTTCGAGTTAATATTTTAAATAATCCCCAAAGATCTGTGTGTGCCACTCTTGGTCCCCAGGGTGGCACCTGCGGGAGGCGTGGAACTTTCAGGAGGTGGCGGCTGCTGAGAGGTATTAGGTGGTTGGAGGTGTGCCCTGGAAAGGGGTTCCGGGGGCTCAGTTCCTTCCTCATCCTCTACTTGCTTCCTGGCCATAAGGGAGTAGTTTGTTCCACATCCTGCTCTCTGCTAACACCATCCAGTATGGTCACAAAAGACCTAAAGAAACAGATCAGCACTGTATTGAACCAGAACTTTCAGAATTGTGAGTAAGAATGAGCCCTCTGCATTTGTAAATTATTTTTTTTCCAGTACCAGGGATTGAACTCAGGACCTTGCGCTTACCAGGCAAGCGCTTATGCCACTAAGCTATATCCCCAGCCCTCAGCATTTGTAAATTAATTTCAAATATTTTTTGTAGTATTTGAGGAGCTGACTAATGCGTCCTCTAATAAGAAATAAAAATTCTTTTAAGGAATTGAAAGGACAGTCAAATCTCTTTCCTGCATGACCTCCCTCAACCACACAGACAGAAAAGTTATCAGGCCCCGTTTTTCAGCTAAATTTTACCAAATCTACCCAAATGCAGAAAGCTTCACAAAAAGTTCAAGCACAAGTCAACCTTTCTCTAATTTATTTTATTAGTCTAGTAATGTTTTAAAAGCAAAATTGGACAAAGACAGTTAAAGAATAAACTCACTTGGGAAAGTCCATATAAATTGATGACAAATTGAAAAAAAAAATTTCTAGAGTGAAAGAAGTTGAAAACTTTCAAAATGAAAATGGACAAGTGAATGTAAAGCAAGATGAATTTTAAAAAATGTGCATACCAAAAGTTTCTAGTCAATTTAAAATTCTAAGCATACTGTGAAAAATTCTAAGAATGTTAGAGGATAAAACTCAAGTTGCCTATAAAATATATACCTTAAAACCTGTAAGTTTATAGGGATCCAAAGTAATAAATATTATTATTAATCTGAAATTTCATCCTCAGGTACCTAGCAATTAAGTATGAGAACAAAATAAATATATTTTCAGAAATTTAAAAATTCAGAAAGTTTAACTTTTTGAAAAGTAATATTTTCCCTCCCAGAGGGATGAATCCTAGAAAAAAAAAAAAAAAAGAAAAAGAAAAACACATGCCCATAGAAAAGGTATATTTAAGCTTTACGCTTTACAACTGACCCAGAAAATCAACAGTCCAATTTAAAAGAGAGAGTCAAGAGGAGGAATTCAGCAAAAAAATGAAAATTAAATTTGCTGCAGATTACATTATAATTAGGTATAGTATATGACATTAAAATAAAATAGAATGCTCTTGCTTATGGTGGGGAGTTCCATCCAGAAGAACTGAATTGGAAACCGCTATTAAATGTGAAATACTCTAACAAACGAACAGATGTACACACACGTGTACACGCAAAACAGGGAATTCTAGGAATGATATGACCCTAAAATGGAGCAGACCAAATTGTAGCCTCAGATAATATGATGAAGAAAATGTTTCAAACATTGTGTGCCTTAAGAATGCGTTCCAGCTTCTGCAGGTACTAGCGTGTTGTGAATAATATACATAAAATACTACTACTGTTAGCACTACTAGCTTACTTCAACTTTTAGAATCAGTTTATAGCAAAGCATCAAAGTCAGAAGAGAAGTAGGCAAAAAAATTCTCATTTCATTGTTTCCCATGTCATGAAGTTGACAGAAGTTTAAATTTGAATCTTCAATAACACTAACTGTGTTGTAATGCTTACAGTTAAAAATAGAAATGAATTTCAACTACTATCAGCAATAATAATAAAACTAAAAATAATAATGATATGGTAAGGGAAAGTAGCTTGGAATAAGCTAAATTTATTATGTGTCTTATCTTCTCCAGTGGGAAAATGCTATATATTGAAACCCAGAAAAGCAATATACACATTGAATTAGCTGGACGTGGTGGCTTCTGCCCCTAATAACAGCTATTCAGAAGGCTGAATGAAGCAAGAGGATTGCAAGCTTTGGGTGGCTTGGGCAACTTAACCAGACCTTGTCCCAAAATAAAAAACAATATGAGACTGGGAATGTATTTTAGTATTAGTACACTTGCATGGCAAGCACTATATTTAGCCTGGTACCTAAAAACAAACAAAAAATCAAGAGACTAGATAATCCTGTATATTTTTCATAGTCATGGTGAATACCAGTGGAAAGAGAACCTATTCTTTCTAAGGGATTAAATTTGAAAGAATATATCACTTTAGTTTTGTAACTTTTGGTATTGCTTACATGCCTTATGTTATATGTTAACTAAAAATAGGGACAAAAAGAACTATAATTTACGTTTGTCTATTTAATATTTCCCACTTAACACTTTAATCCTCCTTGGGACACATGAAGTGCAGCACCTCTGTTTGAGTAATATGTAACTGAAACCCGCTGGAAATAGGTACAGAATTGTTTTTCCTGTCTACCTTTCTCCAAGTGACAGTAATAATGCTCCTATACCCATTACCTATCGAGAGGTAACTTTAAAATGTCTATTCTTCATGCCAGTCTTTTCACTATCTCTCTTTTGTATGAAATTATACATACAGTGTTCTAAATCTGTATTTGACTATGCCCATTTTATTGTAAGAAAGTGATGCACAGAAATCTTGAATGACTTATTCCATTGAAAACTGTAAAAATCAGGATTAGAATCAGTCCTGATTGGCTCCAGAAGTCAGCACTTTAAGTCCTATTACGTTTTTACCTCTGAAAACATTGAAATGTCACTAGTTGTCTAGGTATCATTTCAACTTTTATTAGTTTTCCAGTGTTTTTAAAAGGATGTCCAGCCACACGTGGTGGTGCATGGCTGTAATCCCAGAACTCGGGAGGCTGAGGCAAGAGGATCATTGCAAGTTTGAGACCAACCTGGGCTACAAAGCGAGCTCAAGGCCAGCCTGAACTGCATAGCGAGACCCTGTCTAAAAAAAAAGACATAAATAAATAAATAAATAAATAAATAAAAGTAAAAGGATGTCCAAAGCAGGACGGATTCCACTCAGGCAGGTCATTTTCTAGGGGATGGATATGCATGCTTTTCCTTATTTTGAACAGCTGTTGTTTCTAATGGATGCTTCTCTTCTTTCTTCTCCCACAGCTACAAGATATTTTTATATTCCACTACTTCATTTTACTTATATTTTTCAATATTTTCTATTCATTCCATCTCTCTCTGTCCTTGTGCAAAAGTGGTATTTATATCTAACTATGGTAATCTCTCCTTTTATTTTTTACCTTTTTAGCTGAAAATTAAACTAATGAAATATCAAAGCTTCATTCCACTTATTTGTTAATATTTGTGACTTTCAAGTTAGTCTGACCTTGTTCAAATGCCAGTTCTGTTGCTCTTGCCAAATCCAGTTTCTCTGTCAACGAAATCACTGGTCCTAATGTTTCCAAAAACCTATCATGTGACATTATAAGAAAAATGGTTAATACAAAGGGTGTGTATTCAAAATTACACACCTAACTAATCACTATTTTTCTTTACCTTTGTGGCATGCTACCAGTATTTGTTGATGTTCTAAGTAACAATGTGTCCAATGGGTATGTTAAATTAGAGGGTGTTGGTTTAGCATTTGAGAAGGAACCTGCTGAGCCGTGTAAAAGCCTCAGGGAGTATATTCCAAATGAATGAAGGTAAATATCTTTCCTATACTTTTCTCTCTCTTTTCCTGTATCCTTTTCCATCCTCTCACTGAAATGAAAAGAGGAAGGCATTTCTCTGTTCGTAAGTTGACTTTCTTTTAAGTAGTGGATCAGGAAAACTCTCTTTCCAGAATGAACTAAATAATCTTAAAGGGTTCTCTAGTGAACTTTTCAGTTAATATACAAGAAAACTTCCTTGGCATGCGCCACCCCATGACACTACTCAAAGCTGGCACCCTCGTTTCCCTATTTTTCCTACCTCACTTCAGTCTCTAATACAGCCACTACATGGAATAGGAAGGCATAATTTTAAAAAGGAAATAAACTGGACATTTCTGTTTGTTTTACATCAAAGAATATTTGATAAATACAATTTCACGATCAGAATATAAATTTGTGTTTTCTTTTGGGACTCATCCTTTGAGAAAATGATTAAAAACCTCCAGACTTCCCACAGAAAAAAACTTAGCTATATGTTACACAATTTTGTTTACAATTTCAGAGTTCATGGATTTCTTTTGGTCTACTTGTGGACCTTGGATTTAAAATATATGTCCTGCAACTACTTGAAATCAAATGTTTGTCTTTGGCATTCCCATGTAGCAATTTTTAGATAAAAACATGTAGCACCAGTTATCATTTTGTAATACAATACCCCATTTCTCTGCAACTGCACAAGGGGCATTTTAATATCTGCTTAATGGACAGAAACCTCAAGCAGACTTGATGTAAGGGAGGATATTAACCATATATTGCTTGTGAGCAATGCTTTGTAGGCCCCTATAACAAAGAGTATAGTGCATGTCCAAAATTTATGTTATGAGCCCAGCATGCTCTCCCAACTCACATTTTGGCTTTCTTGCCTCATTTATCTCAGTACACTTTAAAATATCCTTATCACCTCACAGTGTGGTATAAAAATAACTATCAAACAATTCCCAGAGAATGTGAAAGGAATAACAGCGAGATTCAGAAGTGACACAAACTTTGTTCCCTACCTCACAAATTATGGAAAATTAAAACCACTTGGCTTGTGCTTTTTGTTGTTATGTTGCTTTTAGTTTGGTTGGCTTTTAAAGAGTTGGTAAAACATAAACGTGTTCATAACATTTAGACAAAGTGTCAGAATAGGCAGTTTGCTAGAATTTTTTTATTCGGAGTGCTGTAAACATGACTTACGCAGAAGAGAAGATGAGATGAAAATTCCTATACAGATGGCAGTGAGATCGCCTTCCTCTGTGTTGGGAGAATGCCAAGATAGCCTCTGCGCCTTCCTCATCCAAACATCGCCATCTCTTTTATCACAGAAACAGGTTTCAAGAAAACTTTATGAACTGTGATCTTATATTACCGCACTGTGTAGATTTATGTACATCTCGGAGTTTAACCCCAGATTAAAAACTAGCGCAGTGGGCTGGGGATGTAGCTCAGTGGTAGAGTCTTTGTCTCAGAGGTGTGAGTGCCAGGTTTGATTCCCAGCACCACAGGGAAGCAAACAAAATAAGAACAAAAACTAGCAAAGGGAGTCTGATACCTATTGGTTTACCGCTCATGCAAACAAGGACAGCTCCTTTAGAAACCGTTCTTTAAGCATTTTTTAACCCACCTCAGCAATGCACTTTCCATGGATTTATTTCCCAAAGTGCTTTCATTTGCATGATCCCATTATATCTTGTTTTTTTTTGTTTGTTTGTTTGTTTGTTTGTTTTTGGTGGAAGTAGACTAGGAGCTACTGCTTTAATTTTGGCTGAAATGTTCTAAAGATTCATTTTACTGTGACTTTAAATTATGTTAAATAAAAGTATCATAAAGTTATTTTATAACCCTATTGTGTCTTGTTAGGGACATCAGATGATTTATAATATTAAAATGGTAGAAAATATGTTAGCATAGCAAGCATATATGTCAGGGAGTTTGGAGAATAATCTCTGTTAGTTTTACACCAAGGGAAGCAAACCCCTAAAGCCTACTTAGTAGATCAGCTACTTTTCGTAGGGAAATGGCGTTAGGGAAATTGAAACAGGAATGCCGGCTATTTGGCATGCGTACTGGTTCTGCCTCCCTGACTTGTGGCAGACATGCCCAATCAGACAAGACACTTTCACACAGAGCTCTCATTTAGTGGCACAGCCCTCTGCAATGCACATTACCGCCATTCATGCACAGAAGTTTTAAGTGAGATGAAACAAACTGGGCATTCCTTAAGTAAGGGGAAGCAAGTTCATATAGTCCCTATTTTGTATAAGCCAACTTCACTCACGGAAAAGCACATTTGTCTAGAGAACAAAATCAACTAACTGACTAAAACACAAGGAAATACAAGGATTGTTCTCGTCACTATGTTTTTATAACTGAGGTTCAAAGGAACAAGGAAGCATAAACATGTGCAGAGAAGCAGGATGCATGCGTGAGTCTGCAGGTCATGCCCCACCTGTGCCTGCAACTCCGGCAGCCTGAATGGCTTCCACAGCTCCCTGTTCACCTCAGCTTAGCATGAAAATATACGTTTTTTACTAGAATAAATTGGAAGCTATCACAAATAAATATTATACAATTATCACATTTTGCCATAACAACAACAACAAAAGAAAGCTGAACGTAGATAGATGAGCTAAATCACTCTCAATATTTTTTCTTCTAGTAGGGTCCAAATCTTGAATCATGACAATGATCACTACAAAACAGGACTAGACAAGGAAAGAGAGGGAGAGAGAAAGAAGAAAATCAGCAGAAGCAGATCCACTAGCTTTGTTCTAAGTGTATTGGTGACAGTGTTAAGGAGGTCCAAGGCAAAGTACATTTTTATTATATCCTTGATGAGAAAAACCGAAAGTTTAATCCTACTTTAACCCTACTTTATCCATGAATTTTTAAAATTAATTGGGAAAATGATTTTAAAAGGTTAATTATAATATTAAAAGGTTTTAAAAATATATATTCCTCTTGTAAATGTGATAAGGTTACATCATTTCTCTTAACTTTCTGAGAATTCTCTTACTTTATTTTTATAGCCTTGGGGATAAAAGTCAGGAAAATGTGCACTAGGAAAACACTAACACTAAGCTACACTCCCAGCCTTGGAGAGAATCATCAGTTCATGCGAAATTTTACCAAAGTTCTTTTGGTAAAAATTACAAATTTACAGGTGTTGAGATTGTCATAGGGATATGCTTTTTGGTGCATTAGTAAATACTGTGAAATTGATGCATCATTGATTTGTAATGTTAAATCAGTTCTGTATTCCTTTATTGTTTCTTTGTTTTGGTTTGGTTTTGGTGCTCAGGACTGAACTCAGGGCCTCCAGCTTGCTAGACAAGCATTCTACCTCCAAGCTAAATCCCCAACCCTAGTTCTACATCCCTAAAATGATTTGATAGGCACAAATTCTTATGTATTTTGCAATGTTTTATTTTCAAACTATTTATAATTATGATAGTCTGACTATTTAAGTGCACATGAATTGCTAGTTTGTAGTTTTCTTTGAATGGCTTTGTCTGATGTTAGTTATAGAATTAAAAAGAGCCCTCATAAAATAGAGAAAAATTTAAAATACTTTTGAGAATCTTCCATAAAGACAGATAACCTACTCCATAGTTTTTTTAATGAATTGTATTAGTGGCTTAAAGTTCCTTGGGTTGAGCTATTTATTGTACCCTCTGTTCTCACCACATTTAAAACTATGTTCCTAAAAAGTATCTTACTTCATGGGTTTGCATATATGCTAGGCAAGACAGTGAACGTCAGAAGGGAAAAGAAAATGTGATACTCACTTTTAATGTTTCAGCAGTTTAAGCAGCTCTGACACACATTTAAAAAGTTAAGGATGTTAATTACAGAAAAATATGAGTAACAACTTCCTACGAGGCAGATACTTCGATTACATTTGTTTTTGCCTCCAATAGACAAGAACTATGCATTATTCAGTAGAATTCTTAACACAGGGAAAAATAATCCTACATGTTTTTGATAAACAATTAGTATAACAATCAAACCCTTAATTATGGAATCATTGTGTATGCACTGGGAGCAGCAATGTGCAGTGCACATTAATGTGCCAGGTCAGTGAGAGGCAATTTTACTCTTTCTCTTCCACTGAGCCACAGAGTTGTATTTTCTTAGAAAATTATTGAAATATAAGATGCTACATCTCCCTGTCACACCAAGATGGATTATTGTAGGATTTACTTGGGCTGTGAAATGATCCGCAGCATTAAGGCAGCCCAAGTGCCAATTTTTGAAGCGGCCTCATTGCCTTCGATGTGGGTTGTGAAAAATTGCTGCTTGATATGTCATTGCTTTTTTTCCCCCAAAATGCTATTCTAACACTCAAAAGGCACAAGATCTGCATGCACGCTTATAAGAATGATGTGTGCAAAGGGGTTTGATAAAAGGAACAAACGGGAAAATGGAACAATTAGCTGACCACATACAAATGAAGAAGGACAATGAAGGCAAAATCAAACCAAATAAAAATAAGCACAAGGACTCAGATGATCTATATCACAAATCCAATGTTCTCAGTGGTCATCTTAGCTATATTTTCATTTTGGCTTTTCTAAAGAGCACTCATGTGAAAGTTAATTTATCAAACCACCTCCCTGTTTATCACAGAGAAGGCTGGATTTGTGCAGCAGTACAGGACATACAATCACCTTCACGTGTAGCAGCAGCCGGTATCCGCTGTTTTTCTGTTTCTCATTTGAAACATATGACACTGACCATAAATGTGTAAAGCACAGATGGAAATGTCACTGTGCGTGAGTGAGAGAGTGGTATATTCATTTAGTAAGGACAAATGTGAGTTTATAGATGCCGCATATAAATGAAGACATTTATTAGAGCAAATAAGTTATCTCAATATTTATCATAAGTTTAACAAAGATACATTGGAATGGCACAGAAGTCATAAAACAATGAGGAGAAATGTTATGATTGGCCATAAGAATTAAAAGATTTTAGGAAAGAACTCAGAAGTATCCTTCAACTGTGAATCAACCAAAAATTTCAAAAGCATAATGCTGTAATGTAGTAGAAAATGTCCTAGGCCTGAAGTAAAAAACCCCACTTAGAAATTGCAAAGCCATTAACAATTTGCTTCTCTCATATAGGAATAGTTTAAGTAAAATAATATATAGGAAAATATTTGTAAACCATAAAGTATATGAAATGAAAGACAGAAAAGTACTATAGGATTTTAGTGGAAAAATTCCAGGATTATTTTGTCTCACTCATCTATCCCAGCTTACCGCTGTAGAAAAATGATAAAACTAGTTACTTAATCACTTATTCCCTTAAATTTCTCTTCCGTTTTTGTTTTTAGAGTATGAATAGCACAAATCATAATTAGATGAAATAAATAATGTGAAACAGAGACCCATATCTAGTACAATAGGTACTCAACAAATATTAGCTATACTAGTCATTTTATTTGACCTGCTAATAAATAAGTTGAAAGCAGTTACATTTTGTTCTTTTTTTCTGCACAAATCCAGTCTTCTCTTTGATAAACAATGAGGCATCTGGTGGTTAACTTTCAAATGGGTGATCTTAAAAAAGGCCAGCTTGGTAATGTAGCCAAGATCAGGACTGAGGACATCTAAGAGGAAGAGCACTGGATTCTTACAGATTATCTGGTCTTTCTATTTTGTTTTTTGGTGATAATTGTTTTAGCTAGATTCTAGTTTAACACACTTTCCAATTCACTTGTTATTTTTCTATTTTGGCTGATTAATTTCTGATTAAAAAACACTACAATTTACCAGTAGTTAGTTCAAACATCAAAGAGTACAAAGGTTACCGCTGGATGCCAGTTCTGCATCTGGCCTTGGCGAGGAAACAGGAAAAGGAGGAGAAATGATCTGTACATATGGTGGACAGCTTCAGGAGCAGACACGCACCTTTGCCATCTATCTATACTTGCCTGTTTTAAGCCTTTCTATGCTGCATTAATAGGGTATCTGAGATAGGGTACTTTATAGACAACAGAAATAAATTTCTCAGAGTTCTGGAGGATAAGTAGCCCAAGATTGGGCTGCTGGTATTTGGTCCCTGGTGACAGAAAGGCTTCTGTTAAATCTCAGATATAAAGGAAGAAGCTAGCAGAATGCTCCACATAGCCTCATTTACAAGGGTCTTAATCTCAGTGTCTTGGAAGGCACTCTCAAGGCCTAACTACTTCTTAATGGCCTCACTTCTCAATAGTACAATAGTATCACTCTGAAAACAGCTGAAATTTGCAGGGGAAACATTCAAATCCCAGCAGTCCCCTACTGGGGACATTGTTGGTTCTGTCAGATCTCACCTTGCTCAAGCTACCTTATGCTCCAGGTGTCTAGAAGAGTATAGAGGAAAAAAGCAAAGTCATATAGAGGAAAAGAGCAAAGCCAAGTCCACAGGGAGATGAGAACCACACGCTGGCAGTGTACGTGACTTTGGGGCTCCACTCTATGATCCCTTGATCCTACCGCCATTTATGTAGCATGCATGCTGTTCTCCTTGGCACCTGTCATACACACTTACGCATCTGTGCATGGTCACCAGCAAGCGTGCCCTCATGCGCATAAACATAAAGTGTTACATGGACATGAAGCTATTTCATCAGTAGCCCCTTTCCATAAGAGAGATTTTAATAATATGAGACAAAGTCAGTTAATTCTGTTCCATTCTGACAACTTGACACATAAAGTCAGCAAAGCAGATGACTTCTTTATTTCAATGAACCACCAGCATGTTGCAACTTCTTATTTAAATGATTATTATCATTCCACTCAAGAGTGACACTTTTCGTTTCCAATGCAGCCCTACGTAGGAGTTATCAAATACCAGTGGAAGTATGTGAGAACAAGTCCCAAGGAAAGAGTTCAGAGTAATGAATCTCAAGGAAGCCACTATGGTTTAGGAAATGACAAAAAAAAGTATTCAATGCATTTTTTTAAAAAATCAAAACGCCAAATACTTTTCTTTAGATTTTCATATTCTCAGGCTGTATCATCTCTGAGCTGTGCATAGCTGATTTGTCAGTCTACTAGCAGCTTCAGGTGAGCTGCAGCCATATGTCCTTCAAAAAGTTAAAATACAACATTTAAAAGATAAGGGGCACACCTAGAGCTAAGCCAGCTCAGTGCTAAAACTTTTCCATTAACCACAAAGAGAACCAGATAGAATCATAACGGATGAGCCCAAGCATGGATGTTTCTATTCTACTCTAGTTTCAGAGTTAGTAGCATTTGTTAAAGGCAAATGCAGATGCGAATTCCAAGTATGCTATTTTTGCTGCTTACAAGACAAAAGGTCATGTGCTCTGCAGGCACTTACAGTGGATAGGAAGAGCTAACATTTACCTAGCACTTGGGTAAAGCCAAGCTGCTTCACTGAAAACCCAGTGAAGCTGATGCTGGTTGCACCCTAATTTTACTAAATAAAGGTTAAAAAAAGTGTAGGGCTTAGGTAACTTGTGAAAGAATTTACAAAAATGACAAAGTAGGCTCTGCACCCAGGAGCTCAGATATCATACTCCTAGCTGTTTTCTTCTCTTCCCTCTATGAATTAGATGGTACTTTTTTGATTTTTTAAAATAAACTTGATACTCAATGTTCATATCTTGATTTTACTTCCTCCCGCTCTTTTCTTTCTTTTCTTCGTTTCTTTCTTCCACCACTTCTGTTATGCTTTTAACCTCCCTGATTTTATTTGTCTGTTTTCCCGTTGCTCCATTAATTCGACCTTAAATCACAGCGTCGCTTCTCTCACCTTCCTTTCCTTCCTCCTTCCCTTCCATTTCCCAGCTTCTTTCTTCGCCTCCCTTTCTCCCCTCCCTTCTCGACCTTCCTCCTTCCTCTGACTCTGCCTTACTTCCCTCCTTCCCTCTTGTCCCTTATTTCCTCCCTTTTCCCCTTTTTGTTTCTTGCTCCTTCCTCCCTTTTTGCTAGCAAGTCCTAAAGAGCCAGAACAGCCGAAGAAATTAGCATAGGCTACAGTCGCTGATGTCAGATATGCTGCAGCTGATATCAAGCCCAACATTATGCAGTTGTATGGCCTTAAATAAGCACTTTCAATTAATTATTTCAGTTTATGTTTTTATCACTACAGTTTCTATTTCATAAATATAAATAGCACATGTCAACTATTTTTTCATTCTCTTTCTCTCTTCCACTACCCCTCCCTTCAACTCTCCCTCCTGTTTTCATTTGAAAAAGACCTATGTCCCTACTTTCTCCCATGTTTTATTTTTCTCATCCCTTATATTTTGGGTTTAGCATACAATAAAAACCATACAATATTGAAGTTTATGTGTTTAATATATTTCACCTAATGTTATGATCTGAAGGTACATCCGTTCTACAAATGGTGCAAATTCATCCTTCTTTCTGGCAAAGTAGTATTCTATTGTAAATAAATACTACATTTTCTTTACCCATACATCTGTTGATGGACATATAAGCTGCTTCTAAAATTTGCTTATTATGGATTAAACGTAGATATTCATGTATCACTGTCATATGATGCCTTTGCAGGATACCCAGAAGGGGAACACAATACCTCAGTCAAATGTAATTTCTAGTTTCAGTGTTTTGAGGAATCTCCATACTGATTTACATAGGCGATTTACTAGTTTACACCTTCCCAACAATAATGTAGAAGGATTCCTTTTCCACATAGCCTTATGAGCATTTGTTCTTATTTAATTTCTTGATGACAGTCATTCTTTCTTAAGATGGAATATCAGTGTTGTTTTAGTTTTGCATTTCTCTAATGCCCAGCAAGGCCAGTGATATTGAACATTTTTTGTCTATTTATTGGTCATTTATATTTTTTCTCCTGAGAAGTGTATATTCATTGCACTTGCCCATTTTTTATTTGGTCATTTATTTTGGAGGGTATAATTTTTCGAGTTCTTATTTAAATTCCAACCCTAACTTCTTCATTAGGAAATGAGACTACTCTGTTAGAGGAATTTTGTGTGGGTATGTCCTTGCATGTAACCTATTGCCTGCCACATAGGGACCCCTGAGAACATCACCATGCTCCTCTCGGAACCAGGCACCTTACTCAGAGATGCCACAGGACAATAGATGCTCTTGTAACTGTGCCATACAGGAACAGAGTGGTTCAGAAAACACACTCTTGTGGGAAGGACACTGATATGGAAGCAAAGGAAAGGTTTTCAAGTATACCCTGAAGTTTGATATTTGAATAAACTGTGATAAGAACAGAAAGGAAATGTGTAAGTTATAAAGAAAAATAAAAGCAGGATTGTGCTGACATTTAAGAAATTTCTAATACCCCAAGTAAAATGTCTCTTCATATACTCTTTGATTTTTTTATCCTCTAAGCCCAGCACTCTTTGAATCATAAAAGTTATGAGGACGATATTACTTAGAAGCAACAGTCAACAGAGCTGAAATGACACGTTCAGTAGTAATAGACCAGGAATGATCTGGAGTTGTGCAGAATTACACTGAATGCTGAAATAGGAGAATAAAGGAATTCCAGGGAGCGAAATGAGGTTTTGACTGATGTCTGCCATCTGTGTGCAAGAATCATTTCAAGAGAAGAGACTCCGAGTTTGCACTCCCTTATGAAAGAATGCGGTTTATCTCTATATCCATTACTCATTCTTTTCCCTCCACTCTGAGGGAAGTTTCCTTTCCGTGGTGTGCAAATTCTTCTACATTTCTCATCTGACAGCTCAGATGTCCCCAACTATATATTAAATCTGAATCTTATATTTTTACACTGGAGCTACTTACTCTTTCATGTATGTCTACAAAGAACCTCAATTCTTATGGGTGGTCTCCATGAATGGCAAAGGGCAGCAGCCAGTTGTCACCATCTGTACTCAGTTTGTGCCTGACTGTGTGCCAAAGAATCACAAGATAACTAAATGGGGAAACCAGTAGAAAGCGGGAGAACAGAGAATGCCAACTATGCCTACAGTCAAGTCCTAGATGCCCTCCGTACTTCAGGTCCCTAGATGCTTATTCTTACAAGTCTGATTTTTATCAATGAGAATAAGAATGACAAGGTGTCTAATGATATTTCAAGGCATTCTTACTTTAACTTTCTCACATGTTCCATCAAGGATTATACTCCATCAGATTTATATATACTACTAATAGATTATGTGCAATAAAATAAAAACCTTGTGAAGATTTTGGTGATTTTGCATAAATAGCAAACATATAACATTCTATGAATACAAGACCCATTTATGGTCCATAGTTGAAAAGAAAAACTAAAATAATTCAATCTACACAGTATAAATTCTATGTTGCCTTATTTTTAGTAATGTGTCATAACTGCATAGCCTTTATAATAAGCCTAGAATATTTGTGAATCCACATAATTGTTTTATGTAGCCATTGTTTTTTTCAGAAAATTCACATGGTAAAAGCTAAATGAACTATAACATTATTATCTTCACACCTGATATCAAAGTAATAAAAGAAATTATTTGATATGCAACATAAGAACCATGCAATGATAATAAGAATCTTCAATTCTCAACTGTTTTAGCTAGATCGCTCAAGTGTGTGGGTAATTAATCTAAATTCCTTTCATTTTATTATGAACAGCAAAAGAATGAAGAAATCCTAGGGATTTGTATGTTTCACTTACTGAGTTTCACAAGCCTTTTGCTTATCTAACATTTTAGTCTATATGTATGGTTCTTTACATGTGAACACTCTAGCTTTCAAAGTATATCATTCCAGGCTTGCTTTTAGAGAAATGCTGGGTCCTGTGTCTGGTTGAGCAGCTATTTCTACATTAGCTCACAATTTAGCTGTGTGTCTTTTAGCAAAAAAGAAAAAAACACATTACTTTTTTCTTCAGCCTATTAAATGTGGTCTAACGCTTCCTAACTCTAGTAATAAAGTTCATTTTGGCTACATACCAGGAAGTACAAGGAGTAATTGGTAACTCTCTTTCTGCCAGTTTTTCCTTTTTTTTTTTTTTTTATAGTTTGGAATCTGAGCTAATGGTCTCTCAATTTGTGCTGTGTTCTCCCTTCCTGGTTCTTTTTCTGGAGCCAGGTATTAACATCTTGAAGTTCTGTGGTCCTTTGAGTTGTTAATTTCTCATCTCATAGGCATTTGTAGATCCAGAGTGTTTTGCCATTAAGCAATATATACCAGCTTCCAGAGCCTTTCTTCTTGGCTATACTCACACTATGTATACAAATTAATGCTAAGGGCAGCGGCTTGATCCCTCTCATCAAACATAGGTTCAGTACCATGTCCTTTTGCCCTAGTTTCTTAACATAAATAATTCTACTTACGTTTCCTCTGAAAATTAAAGTATGCTTCCATGATTGATTCTCATTTTTAAACGTCAAAGTTATTAAATATGCTATTAAGTTCAAACTCACTTTGTTCCTCATTAGTGTACCAATGAACAAGTGACTTGCTTGATCTACTGCTGATGTTCAAATAATATAATATTTTGGGAATTTTAAGCCAGATTATCAAAGGAAAACCATATGTATCTCTATCCATCTCTATCCAGCTATATAATTGTATATACTGTGATGGGTTATTTGTTGATGAGAATATATGTTTTAGAAAGCCATTATTAGCCAGTGTTGTCATTGTGCTAACATTACACAATGTGCCTACACAAACCTACACGATATAGCATACTACATTTAGGCTATATAACATAATCATGTGGTGTAGCCCGCTGCAGCTAGAACCAAGGGGAGCAAAACAGCATGAGATTAAGTCAAGCACAAGAGAAAATGAAACAATCAAGAGACTCAGTAAACAGTAAATTCATGAGCATGTTGCTGGCATAATGCAGCAGAATTTTATAATAAAGTTGTTTATATAGAAGAAGTAAACTCTACTATAATGATTAAAATATAATATTCATGAATAAAAACATAATTATTTCTTATTAATAAGTGCTGAAAGTAACTATATATGCTAGGTTTTACACAAAGAGCAGTATAACACATTTGTTACACCAGTGTCGCCACAAGCACGTGAATAGTGCACTGTGGTACAGTGCCGCAGCCCCTGCAGTGTCACAAGGCTACGGGAAATTTTCAGTCTGTTAGAATCTTACAAAACCACGTTGTCCTGCCTCTACTTACATGGGGCCATTTTAAACTGAAAATGACTCTGGTCAGCATTTTATTGTGTTATCCTCAGTTTTTTGCATATATATTTTGTTTTATTTTTATCTATGTTGTTGGTACTTTGAGATTGTTCATTCTTTAAATTATTCTCTTTAAAATTAAAATAAAGCTTGATGTTGTCTGCACCTGAAACAACAAACTCCTGGCTCAGAGATTTTGTCTGAGGTGACGAATGAATTTAAGATAAATGGGTATTTCTTTTTTCAAAAGGAACTGACTTCATTTGAAACGTATTTAGAGCATTTTAAAGGAAAGGGCACTCTCTCCAGCAGAGGGGAGTTGCAGGAAAAGGCAAGTGGGCAGACATGTGTGGATCTGATGGATGTGCAGCAGTTACTGCAGGCCAGCCAATTAGCTAGACAGCTGGGAAAGAAGACAGCTTGGAGTAGCCCTACTTCTATCAGAAAAATATGTTAAACACTGAAATTAGAAACTATTCCTTTGAAAGAGCCATAATTAGATTGCATTACATTGAAGAAGTTATGTTCAGGGTCTTGTTGAAAATAATAGAGGAAGTGTAGAAAATTAGTAGAGTTTAACAGCTAGTCATCTTCAAAGAAGATAGAAAGAAAAACACCAACTCTACTATGGGAGACCCCTAACATAAGCTGCTCCTTCCTAAGGAGCAACAGCACTAATGTAATATTCAACAACGTTCACTAGTGAAATATAGTCAGTCACCAAAGAAACAAGCAAATGACAATAACTAGTCCTATGTAGGTGGGATAATACCCAGAGTTACTACATTATCTAAAATACACCATGTTATGGTATGTGTCTGCATGTTCCCCCAAATCCTCATGCAGTTACAGGGTGGCTCTTAGAGTTTATGACTGACCCATGATCTGATGCCGGGATTATAGGTGTGAGAGCTATACCTGCCCTAGGCAGATAGTTTGTATATGTAAGGGAGAGAAGGGCTGCTAGCTGCCATTCCTGCTGCTATTCCTCCATTTTGCTCTTGGTGTTTTTGCTGTGTACCGCCGCCATGACCTGTAGCCCTCTGCCATGTGCCAGTCTGCCTCAGAACCAGCCAAGTATGGACTGAAACCTCCACAAACTGTAAGCTAAATAAACCTTTCCTTCCTTCATTTTGGGCGTTGGGTATTTTGTCTCAGTAACAAGAAAAAAGTAACCAGGACACACCATTTCTAACAAATATGGCAAATATATTAAATATGAAAGAATCGTTTCATTTTGGAAATGTAAACTTGAGACATGTACACAAAGAAAGAAGCAGGCAACAGAGATGGCTTGTTCAGGGGACAGATGTTGGATTGGACAGAACATTCTTTCAAAGTAGCCATTGTAACTATTTCCACAGAGTTAAAGGAGGGCACATTCAATGAAATAAAGGAAGGTATGATGTCAATGTTATACCAAACAGAGAATACACATAAAGTAGACAAAAATGACCTTTTAAGATTACCTTTTTAAAAGGACCAAGTGAAAATTCTAGAGTTGAAAAGCACAATAATGTATCAAAAACTCTGGGTATCTAAATACAAACTAGAGGAAGACAGCATTAATGAATTGGAAAACAGTAAAGAAAATGGACAACAACAAAGATGTGACATATAGAAAACAGAAGTAAAGTCACAGACATAACTCCAAATATATCAGTAATAGCATTAACTATGAATGAACTAGCAATCAAATGAAAAGATAGGATTGTCAGATTAGATAAAAACAGGGATATAGCTCAGTGGCACAAACACTTGCCTGCCAAGCCTGAGGTCATGAGTTTGACCCCCAGTACCAGAAAAAAAAGGAATCAAGTAGACAAAAACCGAGAAACATGATCCCATTCTCTTGTCTACAGAGAAACAAAAAATTAGACTAAAAGATGCACATTAACAAGGTAAAGGTAGAAAAACATTATGCAAACAGGAATGTTTTAGTTACTTTTCTCATTGTTGAGACAAAATCCCCAACATCCAAACTGAAAGCAGGAGAGGTTACTGTAGCTCATAGCTTGTAGAGGTTCTAGTTCATACTGTGTGAGCTTCAAGCCAGAGCAGAGGCAGAGGGGCACTGCACAGGGGAAGCGGTTCATGGTGGACAGAGAAAGGCAAAGCATAAGAAGCAAACAGCAAAGTAGAAAGACAGCAAGTGAAAACAGCATCCGTACTTCTGACCCTTATGTTCTATCCAGGCTGCCCACCCCTGGGTTGGGTAGCACTCACACCCAATGCGAGCCACCGTTAATCCTAGCATTGTGCCGTGATTCAACCCTGGCATCACACACTTAGTCCCAGTGTCATACACTTTAGTACCAGCCCCTCCAAAAAGCCAAATCCGAGTCCTTGGGGCAACATCTAGACATAAGCATAACAAAACTCTACAGAAATTCTGATATCGTTATATCCATCAGTCAAAATGACATTAAAATAAAGATGTCACTAGAGATAAAGAGGGATGTTTTATAATGATAAAAGAATCCATCATGACATTATGCCCATTATAAACATACATTCACCTGATTTTATTGAGTAATTAAAGATGATCTAAATAAATGTGAACAGTTTTGCTCATGCGTTTCCTGATTGTTAAGTCCCTCTTGAATATGTTAAAAAGCAAACTAATCTACAGGTTCAACAAAACCTCACTCAGACCACACAGAACAAATTCTTAACTTTATATGCACCTGCAAATGCCCCAGAACAGTCAAAACAAAGCTTGAAAAAGTAGACTCACACTATGTACTCCTTTAAAATTACTGCAATGGAATGGTAATCATTGCAGTATAATATTACTATGAATATCTTGATCTAAAATTTCTAAAATATAATTTAACGCTTATAATTCAATAATAACATAACTAATCAACTAAAAACACGCAATGAAGTTGAAAAATTATTTCTGTAAATGTCCCATGACAATATGAGACCATTGTCCAGATTATTAGTTTAAGAAAATGCAGGTCAAACAATGAGATGTAGCTTCACACAACTAAAATGGGCAGAAATTAAAAGTTAGATAATAATCAGTGTTGCTAAGGATGTAGAGAAACAGGAACTCTTATACATTGCTAATAAGAATATGCAATAGTGCAGTAGTTTAGAATAACATTCTGGTCATTTTTCAAATGATTAAATATAAAGTTTCCATCCTATACAATTATACTCCTGGCCATGTACTCAATGGAAATGAAAACATAACCACACAAAAGTTAATACAAAAATTATTATCATCACACTACAATGAATAGCTAACAGACAAAAATGATAAATATTTTATCAATACATAAATAGATACACAAAATGTGTTAAAATCATATAGTGGAATATTACCTGGCTATAAAATGAGTGGAAATGTTAATACATGCTATAACAGGAATGAATCTTGAAAATATTAGGCTAAGTGAAAGAAGCCAGTGAAAAAATACCACATGATATATAATTCTATACATATGAAAAGTATAACTGCAAACTCTACATATAGTGGTATAAAGGGGATTAGTGGGTACTCAGGACTGAAGACAGGCTGATAGTGGTGACGAATGGGTTACACAGTGACAGCTAAATGACAGAATTTATTTTTGAGGCAATGAAAATATTCTACAACCAACTGTAGTGATGTAGCTCTGTGTTCCATATCTAACAATATTCTTAACAATATTGTTTTTAAAATTAGAATTGTTATATTGTATGTAAATTATGCCCCAATAAATGGTTAAACTTTTCTAATGTAATGAATATAGGGAGATATAAGCTGTGAAGAAACCCTCTTTTGGTTCTTAATAATGTTTAAGAATGTGAAAGAGTCCTGGGACTGAAATGTGTACAAATCACTGACCTAAATATTATTGAGACCTACAGAGCTTGGCATGAGTTCTGCAAATCATGATCATCTTAAACACTGAAAGTGCATTTGGTAAAAACATGAAGTGTTCACAATAAGTAGGCATCACTTGCAAAAGTAGAGAAGAAATCATTTTCGTACTTTTCAGTGAATTTAGAACATCACTTCATGGACAGAAGCTCAGCCACAGGTTCTGCTACCAGTTACCAGGTCTGTGAGTAACACACTTTTCCCATTGGCAGCAATGACTTTTCTGTGAATCTCATTTTTCTTTTTGATAATAAGAAAGTTGTACTGAAAGACCTCTCATAGTACTTCCAGTTATTTAATGCTGAAGAAACTATCTTTTCAAACTGACATGGACTTTGAAAATTATTATTTCTAGATTTTCACTTAACCTCCCGATAACACTACAGATCTAACAATATTAACATCTTTGTTCAATGATTTACTCTTTAATTACTCACCATTGGTCTCAAATTTAATTTACATAATAATGATAAAATTTCTAGTTCCAAACTAACAAATTACTTTAGAATGTAATTAAGTAAAAGGTCATGGTAATTACAAATAAAATCCAATTTAAGTGTCACAGAAGAAGGAAAAATTCATATTCATTCAGAAAATGGTGGTTTATTTAGTGCTTTCTGGTTGGTTAATATTGTGTTATATGTTCAAAAACTGGTGAATCAGATTGCCTGCTATTCATGTAAAATTAAACACTAAATAGAAGAAACCAGAATGTAATGTCATTGTAGGACTAATTCTGCAAAGGTTATAAAAGAGGTTTTTTTTATTTATTTGGTGCTGATTTAAGTATGTTCATGACTTACAATGTGTTCATGAGATCATATTATTTATTCACCATAACAACTTTTAAAAACAAGTATGAAATACTCATCATTTACTATGCACAGTCGAGGATATGGCAACTGCAGTAGACATGTTTCATAGATCAGAGCTGGACTTGAATTAGACTTGAGATTGCTAAACCAACTACTATAGTTTCTCTATCTCCCATACTGTAGCTATCACCATTACTAAAGAATAAATTCTAATGTATGTAATATATGTTGGAAGCACAACAGTGAGAGCTTCACAAGCTTCGCAATACTTACAGGCTAAATACACATACAATGAGAATGGTGTGCTGGCAGTTTTGAGTTAAAACTGTGTCATTTAGAACATGAATTGATTTACATTTATTCATATGCTATGGGTTGAATTATGTCTCCCTAAAAGATGCTAAAGTTTGAATCTCAAGAATGATTAAAATTTCAGTAGCCACTATATTTCTCCCCTTCGATGTGGATGTAGAACTCAAAAAAGTCAAGAGGGCACCTTCTTAATATAAAACATTAAAGCCTGACTCGGGGTCAAATCCAGGATGGAGGGAAGGTGCCACTCTAAAATGGGTTTCCTGGTCAAAAATATTTAAGAAACACTAAATTTCAGTTTTAAAATTAATAGACATGAGATTTGAAAGATTTCATTGTCCTGACTTTGTAAGTTGTTTATAATCTTTATATCACAATTGCATAATCAGGCCCCTGTCTTCTTTTCACCTTATATGGAAATAATTTTTTGTAGATGTTTAAATTAAATTGAGGTCATCAGGGTAGATACTAATTGAAACTCTGGCCCTATCACTTACCTGCAGCACCATAGTGAATTTGATTTCTAATTTGAATTGTGAAGCACTTTGGAAGACTCCTCAGAGAGAAATATCACAAGTCTGAGCCCAACCTGGGCTAGAAATATCAATACTAAGGTTCTGAGTTCAGTTCCTAGTACCACATTAAAATAAGAGTGCCATTAGGAGGTACAGTTTCCACTCACATTAATTTTGGTCAGTTTCACCACTGTTTGCAGCTGATCTCAATATATTCCATTAATCCACACTGTAGTTTTTATACTAGAATGTTAAAGAATTAAATCACTTCTGTACTTTTTTCTTACATGAGTTCACATACACACTAATTATTTATTGATGATTACAATTACTAATACTAGCTGATTCCAGAGGTGGTCAAATACATAATTTTCACTTTGGAAATGGGAGCGGAATCATAGTATTAAGCTAATGACCAGAAGACACTTGTCTGGCTCTTAATAGACTGATGCCAACTGGTAAAGGGGTATGGAGTATTTTACTTGGCTGCTTTCCACTCAAGGAAGACTATTATAGTGATTCTTCATTGAGTAAAGCAGTTCAGACAATCTCTAATACTACAGTATTGTAGAATCAGAAGGAAGTGAGCAAAGGAGACCCGTACCTAAAGAGTCACTGAGACATATCATTTCCTAGTATGCCAAAATTATACACCCAAAATCTTTCCCATCATCACTCTCCTGATTCATTTATATTATAGATGAAGCTTGTGAGATAGCATTACAGGCAGCTAAGTTAGATATAAATTAATATTCAGTCAGAGAGGCACTGGGCCCTTAAGGAACTCAATACACATACACACACACACAAGACTTGTGGCTGGAGAAGCATTTGAAGAAGGTGAGGGATCAAGAAAAAGATGCAATAGCCAGGCCTACATGCCTCTCTGAGGGGTAAATTGCAACATAAAATTATACTGTAATTAGTATCGGCTGATGCAAAAGTCCAGATAAGCATCAGATGCCCTGGTGGGTGAACAGAGCATCCACCTCTTTGTTCCTAAAGGTGCCTTTATTCTTTTCATGCCACCTTGCTGTATAACACATTCCCCTGTAGGTTCAACACTGGCTAAGTTTCTATACTTGTAATGGTACAGATTATCTGCACTTTGACCCCTGTTGTGTACACATAGTGACTTCGCTGTTTTAATTACCCCTGACCAAGCCCTCAGTGGCCACCCATTCAGGTCCCCTCTGGGAATTCTAGGGGCTCTTCTTCTTCCCCTGCTTTCATTAAAACTCTCCTAACTTCTTCCTTTGGATCACAACTTCATTCCTTGATGTTATTAGACCACAAATTCTATGCATTTGATGTCTAAGAGGTTTGGAGTTACATCTCTCTTGTATCAATAATGTAGATTTATTGGTAAACATCTACTTTTGTTTTTACGGTTGAGTTTACCATGTTTTCTGAGTAACTTTCTCTACTCAGCTATGCTACTTACCAAAATTTTATATAATTGACTATTACTTGTCTTCTCTAACAGGACAAAGTTGTACCCTGGCTGTATTTTTATGTCTATCTTCTTCAAAGCTAAGTGACTGTGATTGTTTCTTCTGTGTCTCAATTTAGCTAGGGTAGTGTGCTTAGTTGCTTGGTCAAAGACCAGTGAAAATGTTACTGTGAGGTACTTTTTTGAAGATGCAATTAACATTTAAATCAATAGATTTTGAATACAACAGTCTATTCTTTATCATATGGATTTGTCTCACCCAGTCAGCTGAAAATCTTAAGGGAGAAGACTGAAACTCTTCTCTATGGAAGGAATTTTTCCTTTCAGGCTGTCATCTGTATAGGGGTATCATGTCAATTTTATTTTGAGTTTGTCAGCCTGATTGGCTGGTTCAACCTGGTCAGCTCCAACAGGCACATAAACTAATGTCTTACAATAACAATTCATTCACTTTCATGAATGAAAAAGAAGACTCATTTCTCTGTTTGCTTTGACAACAGAAGGACCTAAAGAAAGCCCTTTTCAGATGGCAACTGTGGCCTTTATTAACATACAATAGATGAGGTTATAAAAATTAATTAATGCTATAGTTTTGAAAAACTATGATAGGACTCCACTTGAAAATAAAATAAGATTTCTAAGAGTGACTTTGCTAATCACCAAGTTTCAATAGACACTGTGAAAATTAAGATAATACATTGAAGCTTCAAAATTGGTTACCACAAAGATACAGTATATAGTTTTCCTTCCTTTAATATTGTTTTTCTTATATTTCAATGTGTGTGTGTGTGTATATATGTGTGTGTGTGTGTGTGTGTGTGTGTGTGTGTGTGGATATATACATAATGTATCATCCCATTCTTGTACATATTTTGTAATTTTTGTTCAATGGCTAAAATGTACAAAATACACATAGAGGTAAAATTGTCAATTTATTACAAATACACTAATATAGTTGTGTTTGTCTTAGTTTCAAAGGATAACTATCATATCTTAAGACCTTTAAAAACACCAACTTCAACATTTTTAAATGTAATTATTGGTAAATATACTTTCCTCCTTCCTCCTAGAATGGTTTTAAATAAAATAGCCTTGAGCTTATGTGTATGAAGTAATAATTAACTTTAGGATATAATTCAGGACACAGAAGAAGGGCAAGCAAAACAGGAGGAAATGGTATGATAGTACACATCTTCACATCAGAGGGTAGCAAATTATTTTTATAAAATGCACTGATGTCAAGGGGAGCCAAGCAGTAGGTCTGAGTACTTACCTTAATACAAGGAAATATGCAGATGCTTCCTGAATTACGATGAGGTAATATCTCAATAAATCCACTGTATGCTGAAATTATCTTAAGTCAACACATGCTGAATACAGCTAATCTAGTAAGCAGTGAAATTTAGTGACACTGCACACTGGAGAGAATTGGTTATTGCCCCTCTTCTCACATGGTTGGTGAGAGGTAGAGTTTGCCTCCCTGATCCACCATCATGAGACAGCATTATAAGGCATGTTACCAGCCTGAGACAAGATCAGAGTTCAACGTTCAAACTACTGAATGATATCAAAACTAACAGGTTGAATTATTGTTAGTGGGACTGAATCTAAATTCTAGTTTGTGACTTCTTAAACATAGTAAATAAGAATTTCTAAATGAATACATGTACATACTGTTTTGCTTTGATAAGCATTTTTATAAGTTATGGTTTCTTAATTTCAGAGGTTCAGATTCTACTTTGAAAACTGGTGACATAAACTAATATATCTTTAGATGATCCACAAACTGGATATAACATTTCTTCTATGATAATGAAGGATTGAATATTGGGAAAAAGAAAATATCTGGGTTTAATTACATAAAATATGAATGGTCAATTATTCAATAAAAATGATTTGTATTTATTTTATAGGGACATTAATTTTCTAAGTTGGTACTGGATAAAGTTCCTAACAAGAAATCTCTGGTTTATTTTGGATATCACAAAAAATGAAATAATTACAATATTACTTTGGGGCTTTGGTATATTTAGTGTGCTTTCCACAGTACTATTCCCATAGTAATGTTGATAATAATATACAAAATTTTTATGGTTATTTCCTCTACTTTTTCCTCATTTCAATTTTATAAAGTACTGGTTAATACTTCTTTTTAAAATTAACTCTTGGATATTAGGAATTGATGTAAAGTAGAAAGACATTTTTCAAAGGAGATATAGCAATCTTTCCATCCCATGTAATTATGATGTATACTCAATTTCTTTCATGAGTAATTTATCTTGGTATTCCATGACCTAGAGTTATAAATATGTCCAATGTGCCCTATGATGTAACATTTTTTGGAAAATGAAGAACAGTTTCTTTAGCCTGACGAGTAAAGATGAATTTTAGCACTCTATGCTTGGCTTCATAAACCTTTCAGGAAACCTAATTAGAACTTTAATATAATACTATAACTGGTCTCTCATAAGTCTGTTCTTCAAAATAGGGAACATGAGAAAAAGATTCTGTCGTTTCCTGGCCTGTTTGACTTTAGAGCAAAGATAAAACTCAAGGTTGTAATATAAATTCTTTTTTAAAATCCTATCCAATATTTTAATTTTAAAATGTCCTAATTGGCCTATTATATAAGAAAGTGAAATAGCATATAGCCTTATTAAGATGGTGGTGTACCACTGAGTAATAAACTACATGACCTACTATGCAAGTTTTCCAAATTATGTCAGGAAATTCCTGTTAGATTTGCATGTAATTCTCGAAGGTGATATCTAATAATATAGCAAGAAATCAGAAAAAAATGGTTAAAACTTATGCTTTTGTAACTTTTTATCAGTGTGAATTTAGGAGAATATATTGCACAGCTTTTGAGTGCTAGTTTTCTTATCCTTAGACAAAAACAATAAGATTATTTTAAAATAGAATTTTTCATCCTTTCCACTACTAAAATTGTTTTTAAGGATTTTGTTTGTTTGTTTGTTTCCTATGGGTACTGAAGATCAAAGTCAGGACCTCATGCTTTCCAGGCAGGCAGTGCACCACTGGGCTATATCCCAGGTCCCCCTACCACCACTGACATTTGGAGCGAGAAAATGTCTTGGTTGTGGAAAGCTGTCCTACGCACGGTGGGATGTTGACCAACATCTCTGACCTCTACTTGCCAGAGGCAAGTCTCATTCTCCCACAGGTGCGACAATGAAAAATGTGCCCAGACACTGACAAATTACCTTGGGGGAAAACAACTGCCTCCACCCGAGAGCAACTGTTTTAAAGAGTGGTTGTCGGGGTTTGTTTAAATGTTTACTCACAATGAACGTCTCCTATGCAGTAGGCTCTGGGACGCGAGGGTGTGTATATATACACAGAGACATCCATCATGGAAACTTCTAACCCAGAGAATCAAAGCCAATGTTAAAAATACACATGACCAGCCACGGCTGGCATCCAAGCAATACTCAGTAAATTTTGTTAATATATCTATATGTTTTTAACAATAAAGACATGTACTGGATCTGTGTAGTGATTCACTGTGTTGAACCAATACTATGGGAGGCCATTATTTCGGACTGAGCTCTTGCACTAGGCCCCAACAGACCAGACAAAGGACAGTGCAGTCAGGTATGCCAAATGCCACATGATCGAACCGAAAAGTTGATGAAACAAATTCCCAAACACACCAATTTTTGCTGAAAATTGAGATTCTATTCAACTTGAGCCAACTGAGACTTTCACTCCTTTAATCCTTACAAAAATGTAATCTGGTATTAACTAATCAATTTTTCTATTGTTTCTATGTTCACACCTTATATTTCTCATTGTGTGGCTACTGCAAAGATGAGGTAGTGTCATTATGTCTTGTAAAGTGGATGCTGCCCCATTCACGACTTGTGAGTTAAACCTCATTTGGTCTATAACTAAGTTTGTTGTAATTTTATTTCATCTATTAACAACTAAGAAGGAATAAATGAATTATACTTAACATCATATGCGGATGCCTGCTGTTATATAAAGTCAAGTACTAAATACTAAATGAAATCCAGGGCATTGGCATATCCCCATAATCCCAGTACAGGAGTTTGAGGTCAGCCTGGATGACACGATACATTTAGGTATAATGTAAGTGTAAATTTGTTATACACACTTGTATATTTTGGCCATATTCCTAGGTGATATATAGGTATGGATAGCACCTAGACAGGAACATCACCAGTTTGAGTAAGTGCCCCCCATCTCACAAAAATGTAGGTTTCATTTTATGTACATCACAGAGCACATGTTCAGGAAGTTGCAGTCTCTGAGGATTTGTCAGCACATTATACAGGACAGAGAATTCACATCACCCACTCCCTTAATGGGCAATTCACCCTCAAAAACACTGGAAGACCCCCCTCAAATCTTCTGTAATCTTTCCTAATTGGGACCAAAAGGAGACATTAAGCCAAAAATCTTCATCATTTACTCTAATTCCATGTGGCCCCAGTACGGACTCAATAATGGGTCAGTCTGACCAGCTGAAGTTACTTTCAAAATCCAAATTCTCCAAGACTTTAATAACTTCCTCCAGAGGAATGGAAAATGCTCAGAGGTTCCCTATATCCAAGCCTTCTTCACTCTCCACAAGCAACACTTTCTCTTCTCTGCTTTTTCCTCTGTTTAAATTCTTTTTTCTGCAGATAAACCTCCGTAAAGTCTTATTCCCACAAAAATTCCTATTCCTACTCCCAACCCAACAATATCAAGCCTACAACCCCCTCCCTCCTCTACTGAGGAATCTGATCCCTCTGAGGCTCTCCTGTCCTATCACCTTACACTTTCCCAAAACCCTTAACTAGACTCACCCTGCAGCCTCCTCTTCAACATCCCACAGTCCGTGGAGCTGCTCTGTGTCAGCTGCCTCCTCAGACTCGCCCTTTCATCCCTCTCAAACAGCCTCTCACACTCTTTTTTTCCCACCTGATACCTCCCCAAAGCTTCTCTCATATCGTCCTACCCCACCTTTGGGTAGTAGGCGTAGGAAGGACCACTTGCATTCATGTTTCTTTCTCAGTTACTGATCTAGAACATTTCCAACAGAGACTGGGGTTCTTCTCAGAAGACACCAATAAATTCAGGAAAGCATTCCTCCTATTCACTCAACTTATCCCTTCAGTTGGAAAAATATTTACCTCAAAACTATGCCAAGGTTCTCCACCACCCCCTTAATAAGCATGTTGTAGCAGCTGAAGTGGTCCTGAGGAACCCCCAAGAAACCAAGCAGACATATCAACTTGAAGACTCTGATAGGACAGATAGTGATCATATGATCACTTGCCTCATGACTGGAAAAAAAAAATAAGTCAGCTATGAGTGTCGCAGAGAAATCACGCAGGGGACAGATGAAAACCCGGCCTTCTTTGTGAATCACCTTTCAGAGGCTATGATTAAAAATACAAACAACTACACTAACTCCTCTGAAGGTTGAATTCACCTGTACTTCATTTCCAGTCGGCTCTGTATCTCACACTAACTCCCTTCTTAAATTCTTGGGGAAATATTGGTTCTATCTGTAGTGATGGGTCCCAAGAATGAGGTGCCCATAGAAATAAAAGAGGAGAGTGGAAGAGACAAGAAATAAAGACAGCCAAAGTCTGGGATCGGGGGCCCACAGCCTCTCAGACCGCAGCCTCGAATACGAATCTCAGTCACCATTTATTGAGAGAGAACCAAGAGTGTGGCTACTAAAAATGGGTGGATACCAAATTTTTTTTTTTTTTTTTTTTTT
>PVLD010014836.1:0-50864 GCA_004027595.1 Dinomys branickii | reverse complement strand
TGTGTGTGTGTGTGTGTGTGTGTGTGTGTGTGTGTGTGTGTGTGTGTGTGATCACTATTTGCCAAGTATGTATATATATGCTAAGAACTCATTAGGTATAATTATATTTAATTTTCATAAGAATACTTTGCTGTGGGGCTGGGGATATAGCTCAGTGGAATAAGTGCCTGCCTGGCAAGCGCAAGATCCTGAGTTTGATCCCCAGTACTGCAAAAAAAAAAAAAAGAAAAAGTGCTTTGCTGTGATCTTGCCATTTTACATGTAGGAAAACTGAGGCTACGAAAAGATATTTCTCCTGGACACTAAAATTATAAATGGTTGTGGTGGTTTTGAAATGTGCCCTAATTGGCTAAGGGACTTTATTAATGTTTTTGGTGAAGGGTGGCACCGGAAAGACTCCTGTGGGTGAGTGAAGAGAAAGAGCAGTGATTTTGCAGCTCGCACCTGTGGATGCTGCCCTTCCGCTCAGTGCAATGGTGTGAGGCAGCGTTTGAACCTGCCTCTCTTCTTCCTGAGTCCTCCTGAGCTTCCTGACTCTGGGAGGACGAGTAAATCTGGGACAAAGACTCCAGCTTCTGCAGGAAACTCAAACTGTGGGGAGCAGAGGTAACAGTAACTAATGTAGGTTTTAGCTCATCCTCAAGAGCTTTCGCTTGTATTTGTGGATCTAAGCTGGTGCTTGTCCTCATCCTCCTGACCCAGTTTTCTGTCCTGCAGACTTCAAGCTCCAGCAACAGACAGAAGACATAGCATACAGAATCCACTTCCTACAATTGTGTAATGTCAGATCACTGTAAAAGAGAGAGAGTGTGTGTGTGTGCGTGTGTGTGTGTGATTTTGTGTGTATATATATATACATATATATATACATACGCATAATATGCCTACACATATGTATATGCTCTATCTAATAGATTCTGTTTTTCCTCTGAATCATATCTTTTGCCCTATCTATCTATCCCTCCCTTTGTATCTTTTTAAAATTTTTATTTGAAAGAGAAAAAACAATAAAGACAAGGATACAGAATTTCAAAAACACGATAATAGATTGCCAATGGTTAACATATTGCGTATTATTTTCTTTAAAGTAGTTACTCAGATTACAAGACATAGGCCTGAAAAATTAGTCAAAAAATATAAGCACAAACCATTCTTTTAAATGAACTAATAGAAATCAGCTGGATAATTATCTTAGCTATCTTGTGGATATATATATCCTTCTTTCCTTCTTTCTCTATTCATATCTTTAGTGATTCTGCTCCTTTGATTAAATGCTGGTGTCCATACAGTAGTACAGCAGGACTCTGCTCACCATAGTTTTTCCACAGAAACCTAAGCATGTTGAGACTCAGACTGCAGAACTGTCAGGGATGGATTGGCCAAAATTGAGGTGCTTCTGGGATGTGTGGTGGGTTAATCACAGACAGCTGGAGACACCAGAGAAGCTTTGTGTGCCGTAGATGATGAGTGAGGGGGAAATCAATGTGGGCTGGTTGAAATTGGAAAGAAGTTTTATGGGGCTAAGATGTGATTTAAGTCCCATAGGCTGGTGGAAGCAGGTTAAATGAATAAGAAAAGGGTAGATACTGTGGATAGGGGGACCGCGTGAGAAAGTCCCACAGCAGAAGTGAGCAGGGTCTGAAGAGATCAGCCTGAACGGTCCTGAAAGGACGTATTGATTATATGGCTATTTCTATCTTTTCAGGTCTGTGTATTATGCTTCCCCAAGGATATGGTGGGCTCTGAGTGTTGTGTATTGTACCTGGTAAGTAAGTTTCTAACACTATTAAATTCAATTTGCCTCAAGCACTTTGTGAGCACCTTATATATAGTATTTTTCTAGATATAAATATGAACTATATCCTGGACAAAGTTGTGTTCTGCTTACAGATATTCAATATATTTCGGTTAAATTGGATTGAAGGGAAATAGCCAATAACAGGGTAACTCTGCATTCTTGATTTTGTTTGGGGCTAGTTGCATGGATGAAATGGTGAAACTTAGGTCAGTCTATGCACACTCAGCCCTTCATCCATTCCTCCAGCGGTAGCTTCCTACCTCCACCTCCCTACCAACCTGTCATTTACCTATCTCTACTTAACACTTGTTACTGTTTTAATTAAATGAGCAGCATTCTACAAACTAGCCATATGTAAAATAGTGATTAAAAGATAAAAGCAGTTAAAAACGAAGTAGGGAGGAACAAGTGCTGGTAGTGTGAGGCACTGAATAATCCTAACTGATTATTGCAATCATGAGTTACTGAAATTGAGTGTTGCTTTTTTGTGCTGAATGTATTAGAAACTAAAGCAAGAGTCAGAAGAAGAATACACTTAGAATTATTTGGTCTGTAATATCTGAAGAGAGAATGAATGTAAGCTGGAAGAGAGAGACTTCCCTGGCAGTATGTGGAGAGAGGATTTATTGTGTGAGGGGTATGAGAAAGTACCAGGTAACGTAATAGACAAGAGTTTTCCATTGTGCTACACAAAGGCAGAGAAATGCTCTTCAAATGTTTCTCCTGTAGACTCTAAGTCTAAAGTCATAACATTAAATCTATTCCAGAGCAGGCTTTTCTGAGGTAAACTAAGATAATAATGTTCACCTATGTTGAAGTTTCATGACTGGACTCACAACAGGAAGACGCCCAGAGAATGCAGAGGAAGGGCTTGTTAGCTGGTTATCAGCCTTTATCTTTCAGAATTTTGTGCTCTTCTTAGACCCTTGGGCTCGAGGGACTTTAATCTCTGTGCCAGAAAGGTTTATCCATCTCTAAACTGAAATACTTTCAATTCAGAATTTACTCTGTTCTGGGCGCTGCACTGTGGGCCACCTGCCTTCCATCCTTTCCTAAAGCAAGGAACTGAAACCCTATTGCAAGAAGGCCCCTGTTAGAAATTTGCATGACTACCACTTTCCCTCAGCCCTAGGATGACTTGAGAGCCCCTGGGAGTAGGGTGTCTAGATTTCCAGGATCTAAGCCTGGCACATTTGCCTGGGGCTAGCAGCAGGTTCTGCATCTGCCTCATTCTGACCAGTACCTTTACTGCATCCAGTGTGCATCGGCAGGGATGGCCTCCAGAATTCATCTCATGCTCAGGGAAATCCATGAGAACTGAAGTCCACTGAATTGGGAGTAGCTATAGTTAAGTACCTTCAGCACCAAGACAGTTTTGCCTCTCAGCCTGAGAGGATTCATCAGCACCTGATGGACAGAGCACATAGAGGTCCCCAGTGTATTTCCAAGAGGAGAAGGAGGAAGAGAAGGAACACAAAGGATGAAAACGAAAGAAGAGAGGTGAGCCTGCACTTCCAGGATTGATCAAAAAATCTAGGGAGACTACATTCCTTCTGAAATGATACAACACAGTCTATGGCCATACCACCCTGTATGTGCCTAATCTTATCTGAAATGATACAACACAGCAAAAAGGCCACTCAATTACCAAGACCCAGCAGTGTGCTTCAGATTGTGTATGTGGCTTTGGACAATTTATAGAATCATTCTGTCCTTAGATCTCCCATCTTTATAAAGCAGTAAATATAATAGACCTGGATTAAATGGAGGGAAATACAAAGGCCACAGTATGAAAATACCTTGAGAAGATAAAAGAGGGCTACCTAGAAATGCACACTGATGTGATTGTTAACATAATAATTATCAATTTTTAAAATATGACCTGTGAAATGAGCCTGCCTTGGTGTCCAGAGTGACCAGTGGTCAATCATGCCAGGCTTGCCATAGAAGTCCACTCTAGAACAAGCCAGTCTTGTTCCACCTTTCCTTTTCAACAGACTCCATTAGCCAATGCCAGCCCCCACTGCCTTTTCATGACCCTCTGGCCTTTCATGTACAACTTGTGACCCCTTTTCATGGACACATATTAGGGCCATTCTTGTTCACCATAGGCACTTCCTACCCTGGGGCTGCTGGTCCTTCTTATCTCATCTCCTTTGGCTTCCCTTTTCCTTTCATTATACAAAATGCGGTGGTCTCCCTTGTCCATGAGAGGTGCATTCCCAGAACTTCAGTGGGTGCCGGAATCCACGTAGTATACTGAGCCCTGTACCATGCGATGTTTTTCATACATATCCATATCTATGATAAAGTTTAATTTGTAAGTTAGGCACTTCAGTGATTAATAATGACTGATAATAAAATAGAACTGCTATAACAATATACTATAATAAAAGTTATTTAAATTTCCCAAGCTGTTTATTTCTGGAATTTTCCCTTTAGTATTTTTCTAACATGGTTGCCTGCAGGTGATTGAAAATGGAAATAAGGGTGGAAAAACATATGCCCCTTTACATTTGAAACACCAAAATTGATACATAGTAATGATTGGAAGAGGACAAAGAGGTGGAGGAGAGAAGAAAAGGAAGTGAAAAGAATTACATTTCATGTATATGTACCAATTCTGCAGTGAATATAATCATTATGTACTGCAAACATGTACTAGTAAAAACTTAATAAATAAAATCAATACATAATAATCATATATTAGAATATAGTAATATGTAATATAAACTATATACTATGTATTTTGTGCTCTCTATACACACTATGTATCCCATATGCATCAGTATATTATAACACGGTGCTGCTCAGTATCTTACAATATAATTTCCTATTCAGTTCTCAGAAAACCCCACTGAGGTTGGTATTATTATTATTTCCATTGTTTAGAAGAAAAATTTCAAGGTCAAGGATGTTGGATAATTTTCCCTAAGCCATTCAGTGAGCAATGGTGAGGTCATGATCCTGACTGGGAGAAATTTAACTACTGTTCTTTACTGCTTTCTTACTAATTTCTGTACTCTTGTGGCACAGATCACACTTTTCTCTAGTAACATTTTTGCATTGATGTTGCTAGTCATTGATGGGGAGATAGTTGATAGGTTGTGTGTGTGTGTGTGCTTGTGTGACACATGTGTTGACTTCTGTCAAGGTTTAGAGGAGGGCAGTCACCAAGTCTCCCACATTGGACTGGGAACTCCCTAAAGGCCACCTACATATCACTAGCTCAGACATCTCAGTGGACAAAACCTAGCGACCTGATATAAACCTGATGGAGGGAGAGGAAATTCATCAACCAGTCAGAGCCTTCAGTGCTCTCCTGTCCCTCTCATGGATCCCAATGGGCTTTCCCATGCTTTGAAACGTTGCAGTTCTCTGTTGTTGACTAAAAACCGCTCTTTTGGTAAAAAAAACAGAGCATCAATATGATATGCCACATTTACAGCCTCGATGACTTAACTGGAAATTCACTTTTGCCCACTGGTCTTTTAGTTCTGAGGATAGGTTGTAAAATGCTTTAGTTTGACATCTTTTAGGCTATTTTACCCAGAGAGAGTTTGTAAACTGGGAAGACATGTATTTTGAAGAGCCTCAAGAGCTTCTAAAATTGTCATTAACAGTTCTCCTCAGTGTTCCACTTTAATGAGATGAGTGGTGGTGACAGAAGAAGAAAAATAGCAGCCCCATCTTTGTGTTTTGTAATGAATAATAAAGTATTTTAACCTCTTTAGGGACTTAATACCATGTTAATCCTTTAATCCCTGGAAAAACTAATTTTGTTGACATGAAAAGGGGATATTTAACTTCGTCCAATTAATTTTCTACCTTAGAGATGCCATGATTATGAAGATTAGATTGAATAGATTTATTAGAACTACTATATTGTATATCAAGCAGTGGCTTTGACATGAAAAAGGAGCATCAAAAGCAGAAATCCAAGTCCCAGTTTTGTTTACACTCACCCACTTTGAAGTGCAGGGCTTTGAGTCCTCACACTGCACCAAAGCACTTACATCTGCAATGGCTCAGCCACCACCGCACGCAGCCATTAAACCAGGGACTTGCTGACATTCCTGTAATACCAGTACTCTCTCTCTCTGTGAGCCCCAATTTAGAACTGTGCTTGTGAAGAGGTTGCAACGCATGCTGCAGAAACACTTTTAACAGTGAAAAGTTAGCAAAGTGTGAACTCAATTTTAAATTACACAGCGGGGGAAGCGCACCATTCAAATCATTCTCAGAACAATGGATTGCATTTGGAGATGGAAGATAAATGGTTGGAGATTTAATTATTTTTACATTGGACTTCAACATGCAGACAAGGAAAGGTTTTAATTCCATCCTCACACCCAACCCCCAGCCAGAATTGAATTTACAGGGATGAAAAAGAAGAAATGATGAAAAATAGGGGTTACAACAGGACTGCAATATTTTAATGGTGTAATGCAAAGCCTTTGGAATCTTCTGGTTGAACTAGGTCCCTTAAGAACAGAAAATGGGAACTGGAAGACATCAAGATGACCTTACACTCTTATCCCAGCAGCTGCCTTCTGTAGCCATTGCTTGCCACCAGCCCGCTAGCCCAGCTGGAAGGCAGAAGCATGGATGAGATGTGTTGACATCCTTTATGTTTCTTGTTCAGTCCTTGGTATGCAAGCAGCGTTGTCATCAATGCTTTCTACTGAGGAACGACATGCTGTGACTGCAAAGAAATGACACTGATGTTTTGTATGTGGCTTGTAATGGAGCACAGCGAAATGGGAAGTTTGGGAAAGAGTCTGGAATCTGACTCACTGTTCTACATGCTCCAGTTCTGTAGCAATGGAAAGACTGCTTAACTTATTTAAGACTTGATTGTCCTGTCTATAAAATGGGGAGAATAGTGTCAGTTTCTTAGAGCTTTTACAGAGTTAGAGGGCAATGTAGCAAAAACCTTAGTGTGCTGCTTAGCAAACAGCAGGTGCCAGGTGGATGCTATAGTGGTTCTTCCTCTCTCCTGTGTGGAAATAAACCACATTATTTGACTGGGTTAGCCTAAACAAGAGAAGTTTAAGGAGTTATTGAGGTTACCTAGTTTACCCCTTAATTTTTCCCTTGAAAGTGAAATGGTTTACTTAGTTTTAGGGGCTCACTGCTTTGATAGTGGACTGGAACCAAGAATTGTGACTGTTCCCCCAGAGCTATTTCCATGACCTCAGGTAGCTTGATTTGATCAACAACTGACCATGTGTTATAGGAAGTATTTCCCAGGTAGTTCATCTTTTCCTAGGTAACTCAGTGTAATCCCTCATTGACTTGACTGCTCTGCCCAAGATCCACTTCTATATTCCTAAAACTTTGAAGGGTATGTTTGAGTCCAACACTGACTTGCCTCAATTCTGGGACTTACATTTGGTTTTCACTGTGGACACATTGATTTTACCTTAGAAAGTATTCTTTGTTGAACTTTTGTTCCTAAGTGCCATAGGCCTGGCAACTAGACATCTGCTTTTGAGCACGCTCCAGTCCCCAAATAAGAAATTCCCTTTCTTTCAAGTTGCAGTCATCATAGGCAGCCAGCCCAGAGCTAGGGACCAAAAATCTTCTGGAAAGGAACTGAGAAAGCAAGCTTTCAGGTTCTATGTGGAGCTCTGAGCAGATTATAGCAAGTCCAGGTCTATCTATACATGGTACTGGACATGCTAGGCACCTTTCCTTGTAGGAAGCTGTGATCATTTCCAGGCTACCGGGTGTGTGACCAATTTCCCCTATCCCCATCCCTGAGCTGGTGCACCAGACAATGTGAATGGAAATTTCCAATAAGATCCTGTTACCAGGCAGATCTACAGGGGCTGAATGTGGCCTGGATAGCTGAAGTAAAGGGGAAAAATGAGAAAGTGGTCTATGTGGTATGGGCCGGTTACTGCTTCTGTGGAAATTAACTCATTCAGTTAAAAGTATTTTATTACACACCTTTTCTGTACCAGAAGCTAGGGAGAGGTCAGAAATGCTAAATCCCTTTATGGAGTCTCTAACAGTTTTGTTTTTTCCCCCTAACCATATGTGCTGGAGTCCTTAGTACTCACAGAAAGAAGTCTCTTATTTGTAGAACTCTTTACAACTTTTTAAACATCTGTCATAATTTGAACCTTAAATACTCCCCCAAAGCCTCTGGGCTGAGGGCTTGGTCCTCAGTTGCTCCTCACTGAGAAGCGTGGAACTTTAATGGGTGAGGCCTATGGGAAAGTCTGTTATTCACTGTGGGTACATCTTTGAAGGAGCTCTTTGGATCTCACCCTTTCTTGTCTATCCTTTGCTTCTGGCCATGAGTTGAGTGGTTTTTCCACAAACTGATGCTGCTGCCTCACCACAGGCCCAAAAGCAAAGGGACCAATTAAACATGAACTAGAACTCACAAAACCACGAGCCAGGTACATGTTATAAACTTGTAACCTACTTATATAAGTTGCTTATGCCAAGTACATGTTACCATAACATACAGCTGAATAACATCATTGAAACATGAACTGCCCTACTGACAACTCCTCAAATGTATTTTAATTCCCATTTTATATAGAGGACACTGGAGACTAGGGAGATTGTGTCACCCTAAACTATACAACAGTTGGTTCTTAGTTTCCATTTCTCAGAGTGAGTTTGCCATGAACTGGAAAATTAGTGCAGTTGCCCCTACTCTGTCATAAGAATAAGGATTGACATGCCAGTCTCTCTTGTCAGTCTCAGGAGAGGCACATCACTCAGTGGAGACCTCCTTAGAGGCCAGTGTGACTCTCCTATACAGAGCTGCAGAAATTCTCATCCTGGTCCTTTCCAAGTAGCATCGCATCTAACAAGACCCCCTGTGACCACCACACCACAGTGTCATCTCAGGATAGTTAAAGCTGGCAGTCCATAGTTGCACAATTGGCTAATGCAAAGCCAGGTGGCACAGAAGACAGACTTATGCACCAATATATTTGAAGATGGAAGTTAATTTTAAGCATGTATTTTGTAAGGGTTGTGTTATAGTCACTGAAACGCCCCACCCTAGATGCCTGTACTTGAGAAGGACCCAAATGCTATTCTTTAGGTTATTCCCAGCAATACCTGGTTTCTTGCTCTTGTCTAGGTGCCTGAGAAACTAGGGGTTGAAAGAAGAGCATAATATTATTCAGTGACAGAGATGTTCTTAAACATGATCATCTTTGATACATTAAATTGCCTGCCCCACCCCTCTGTCCTTCCCATAGCTGTCCTACCAGCAGTGGGAACTGCTAACTGTGTAAGAAAAAAGACCTAGGGGGACTTTCCCTCTCTCTGAGAACCAGGGGTCTAGGTCCTACACTGTATCCTGATTCCACTGTCAATTCTGCCTGCAGTGGGGAGGAACTTTAATTCTTAACTATTCTCTTTGGCTCTCTTTCTGCCTACCTACCTCATGGTCTCAAGAAAAAGTGGGGACAACTTTCAAATATATTTATGTTTTTATCTATCTCTGTGTGATGATTCATCAGGCTAGATGTGGAAGAGTTGGCTTTGCCCAGCCTTGAAAGTAGATAAGTAATACCTTATGAAAAATAACCACTTTTGTAGGTCCAGGTCCCTGCTAAACTATAATCTGAAGACAACAGAAATCAGACTTCTGCCCATTTGCAGTTGAGGAGAAGAGGAAGAAGAGCTGAATAGCTAAACAATGAATAAGCACCCCAAAGGCAGACTTAAACAAAGGTTGAGCTGTGGGCTATTTGAATAAAATTATACTCACTCCCCATGGGTCACCATGTCCATGTGTAAGTGTGCCACATTACCCTTTATCCTGTCAGCTGTTCCTCTTTGGAACCTCCATCTGTGACGGTTAACTAGAGTCTTTCTGAAACACATTCTCCTACCCATCACTAAGTGGGGTTCTTTTCTATGCCTCTTCCTTCAAAATCTGTCTCTCTTCTTCTTGAGTTTCCAAAGCTAGACCAGTTTCTTGTTCCCAGCAGAATAGCAAATAGTATTTATAATACAAGTGGTTAGATTTTTTTCTATCATCACTTCCTTTTCCCTCTCCCCCTAATTATGGTATATTTTATGATATAAAGGGCCAAAAGCTTCTGTTGAAGCTAGAGACATGAAAGTAGTGTGGGCTGAAGGTAGGTCTGGCAGAAGTTTGAATATGTTCAGGCTTGAAGGGACTGGACAAATTGGGCAGACAGAAAACTGGGTTTGGAGGTCATCTTTCTGGAGCTAACTTGGTCCTGACCCAATAGCAGACAAGGGCTTTGGAAGAGCCATTAAATTCCACCCTGTCTGTCATCTGCAGATTGTATCTCCCTGGATAGTTCCTCACACTGCAGACTCTCAGAAAGCACCCTTGCTCTCTCTATCAATAATCCGTCAATTAAGGGCTGCTGATAATATGCATCGACACAGCAGGTTAGGCAGACGTGGTCCCATTGGTCGGTCGGCTCTTCAAGTCAATGGTTGTAGAATTATCAACTCTGCCACTGATGTTTGCTTCATTCTTCCCTCCCCTGTCCCTGGTGAGATGAAAGAGAGAGCTCCATTCAAACATAAAGGCTCAAAAAACAAAAAGGCAGTCTCAGCATTGGGCCCAAAAAGCAATTCAGATCAAGAGAATACAGAAGCAACCCATGACTTTATTCCCTCTCCTTGCTGTTTTCTCCCATCTTTGGACTGAAATTGTCATTTGTGGAATGTCTGCAAGAGTAGACACAAGTGTCAAAACCCTTTAATTCTTTAAATCCAATGTGTAGAGGAAGGTCCTAGATATCCCAAAGAAAGGGAAAGCTGTGATGATCTCTCTGTACCTTACCCCTGCAGGTTGATAACACGTGGCTATAGATGGAAACAAAGGTGTGCCATGGAACTGGCCTTTGGAGAACTAGAGGCACTTAGAGATAACGGAGAGCCTATCTGCCCTTTTCCTGTTGGCCTCTCCTATCTACCAGCTCCAATTCCTCCCAGAGGGAGCTTCATTGTTATTGGATAGTGGTGATTTAGGTAGAATGGTGGTGGATTCACAGACATGAGGGTGGGAGGCTCAGAAGGACTGAGGCTAATATTGGAACTATTGTTCTGTGACAAGGCCATCCAGGGAGTCAACTCAGTCTGAGTCAATAAATATAAGGACGTGTAACACATCAGGTTTCCATGCTTTTCAAGTAGGGTGAGGTGGGAACAGAGCACAGGAACCAAGCCAATGGAGACAGAGAAGGTAAGGAAAGAAAGGGCTTGGAAGCTGTGTGCTCCATCTTTGACCTTGGACAAGGTGTGCTGCTAGTATATTCATGTTAAGATGATCTTATCTAGCTGGTGAGGAGAGGGAGGCAAGAGATTCTGTCTGAAGATCACTCTGTCACAGTGATCCAATCCCTGTATTAGTGTGCTATGGCTGCTACCAAAGAACTATAGAACAAAAGGCTTAAACAACAGGGACATATTTCTTCACAGTCCTCCAGGCTGGAAGGAAGCCTGAGAGAGAGGCACTCAATCTAAGGTCCATCTCCTAGGCATGCAGATGGCATTTTTCTCATGGTGTCCTCACACCTTCTGTGTATACAAATCCCTGGAATCTGCAGTGCATCCACAATGACACTAGTCATATTTGTTATGGTTGATACCCTGTGTCAATTTGAGAACTGAGAAGTTTAGAAGCTAAACTAAGTGATTCAGTAGGGGGCCAGAGTTCTCATTCTGTGAGCTTGTGGAAGAAGAGGTCAGGGAGATGGTGTGGGTGGATAGCCAGCGTACAATATAAGGGAGCAAAAGAGGCTTGCTTCCCCCCTTTTGCTCTTGTTGCTTTTGCTGTGTTCTGTCACCTGGAACTGTTGCCCCTGTGCCATTACACCCTGCCTTGGAGCCAGCTGATTATGGACCAAAACCTCCACAAACTCTGAGCTAAATTAACCTTTCCTTCCTTAATTTTGGGTGTCAGGTATTTTGTCTCAGCAATGAGAGAAAAGTAACTAAAATAGAATTTGGTACCAGGAATGGGGTTGTTGCTGTGACTATTCCTGATCATGTAGTTCAAAAGCTTTGGGGAATGGCTTGTGGAAAGAGTTTGGGAAGGTTCGGAAATGCCAACTGAAAAAGTAGAGCTGGAATGCCTTAGGCTGTTCTGTGTAGGAGAGTCTGATAAGAGCTCAGAATACCAGAAGGCTGATATAAATACTGCTTGTAAAGATGAGGTTAGGGAGGTTTCTGGTGGGAAGAAAGACTGCACTGACTGTTGCAGTCCAGACAATGTGTGTTAGGCTTAGCAGAAAATTTGTCTGCATTTTGCTCATGTCCACAGACTTTCCCTGAGATTGAGATTAAAGGGAACATACTAATTAATCTGGCAGAAGAAATTTCAAGGCAGGTGAATGTTGAGGTGGTGGCAAGACTATTGCTGGGGGCTTTAGATTCTTTGTTGAGAATCAAGAGCAAAGAGCTCAGCAGAATGATTTAAAACCTTGTGAGTTTGGCCAGATAGGAAGCTTCAGTAAAGCTGTGGACTGCAAGGATAGAGCTGAGGAGATTTTGATTGCTAAGAAGGAAGAGGATAATATAAAAGATGACCTGACGGCATCACAAGAAGCTGCAAGCCTCCCCCATTTGCATCCTCAAAGCTGCCAGGGCCTCAAAACTGAAAGAGGTTGTTCTGAGGAGAAAGCAACAGAACATTATGTTCCCAAATGGCAGCAGCATAGAAAATTTGTTCCTCAGAATTAGATTCAAAGTGCCCAGTGATCCAAGCACTTGACCCCTACAGCCAAGAGAGAGGAAAGCCTGGCTACTGCTCCAGCTGGCAGCAGACCTTGACAGCATCCATGTAGTGGTCGTTTTAGGCACATGCAGAATGTAAGAGTTGTGGCATTAAGAACGCCTTGATTTCAGAAGGTCTGGGAGGCCAGGAAGTATGCCCCTGAGAGCACAGTGTGTGAAGCTGTGAGTGTCAAGCTGAAGGTCCAGTGCAGACCCCCAAAATTTGGAAAATCCAGGAATGTGAATTATCTAAGGAAACCTGCAAGGTGGGAGAGATTTCTATAATCCTACCATCTCAGAAAGTTCTACACTCATTTGAGAGTAGTGTGTTTTGCTCCTGCACTGGGCAAATACTAATCTGGTTTCTACCACTTTAAATCTTTTGCCAGTTCTAAAACTTTACACAAATGGTATCATACAACTTGCACTATTTTTTGTTTAGCTTCTTTTGCTTAACATTGTGTCTTTGAAGCTTAAATAATATTTTCCATTGGTGCATTTTTGTGATTGAGTAGTACAATATGCCAATGATTATCTCAGAATTTGTCATCTATGAATCTATCCATTAACAAATATTGGGTTGCTTCTAATGTGGAGCAAGCATTTTTGAGGATGTCTGTTTTGTCCTTTTGTGAAATAAAATATAAGAATGGCATTGCGAAGTTGGAGAGTCCTTTTGTTTGTTTACAATAAACAAACAAATCAGTTTGTAAAAGCTATTGTACTATTTTATGTTGCTGTCAATGATGTATGAATGTTTTAGTTATTCTACATTCTCTTTTACACTTAGCACTATTAGACTTTTTAATTACTTTTTATTTAATTTAGATCTTACACACAATAAAATGCATCCATTTAAGTGGACAGCTTGATCGCTTTTCACAAATATGTATACATATATAACCACCATGATTAAGATAGAGGATAGTTTCATCATCCTCAAAAGTTGTGAAATACTCATTTGCAATCAACCCTTGTAGTAGCAATTAATTACTAATTTGCTTTCTGTTTCTATAAATAAATTTTGCTTTTTATCTGACTTTTTACTTTTAGTCATTTAGTGAATGTGAAATTGTGTCTAATTGTAGTTTTAATATTCATTTCTTTGATGACTAATGATGTTGATCATCTTTGTTTAATCACTGTATATTTTTATATCTTCCATAGGAAGTGTCTGTTCAAATGTTTTGCCTATTTTAAAAAGAATTGTCATGTTTGTGGGTTTTCTTCAAAGTTGCCTTAGTGTTTCTAGATCCTTTGTATTTTTACACAAATTTTAGAATATTCTTATTTCACTTTCTAAAAAAAGCTTACTGGAGTTGTAATTTGAATATGAACTATAGATCAATTCTAAGAGAACTGGTAGATTCATTTATGACTCTGAGGCATTCAATCCACGAACATAGTATATTCTCCATTTATTTCTCTCATCAGTGTCTTATACATTTTAGTATGGAAATCATGCATATTTTTGTTACTTTTATTTTAAAGTATGTTTTTTAATTGTAACTGGTATTATTTATTTTTTCCAAGTGTTTATTGTTAGTATATAAAAATGTAAATTTCTTTTGTCTATTGTAGTTATATCTAATCAATTGACTATATTCCAGGTGTTTTATGCTTTCAGTAGAACTTCCTACATATTAATCATGTCCTCAAATAAAGACAACTTTACACTTTTCTTTACAATCTTAATATTGTTCAAATCTTATAATGTACTAAGATGTCTTTCAAACATATGGAATAGATTTGTAAGTGGGAACATACTGTTCCTGATTTTAAAGGGAATGTTCATAATTTTTCTCCATAAAAATAATAATTTTGTAGGTCTTTCTTTTTTGTAATTGTCTTTTATCTTCTTAGCAACAATTAGCTTTATTCTAAATTCACTGAACTTTATCAACAATGGTACCATTTTTCAATGCTTTTATTTCTCAGAGAATTATAATGAGAGGTTTACCCCCCAATATCAGTGAATGATATTATCAAGTGAATGATTTTTATGTTTATAAAAAAGATTAGAATAACTTTTCTTTATAGGGATAAACACAATTTAATTAAAGAACATTGTAATTTTTAAGCTTAATTTGAATTTGGTTTATTTATGGTTTGAAAAATATTTATATTTGCAAATGGAAACTGTAATTTTTATTTCTCATACTATCCTGTTTCTTTCATTACAAGCCTAGCATTCTCATAGAACAAACTGGAAAATTTTCTGAGAAAACTTTACATATATATATATATATATATATATATATATATATGATGTGGGAATTCTTTTTGGAGCATTTATATGACAAATGGTGGTGAAATGCTTTAATTTTTTTCATGTGGGAAGCAGTTGATATTGCTTCAATGTCTATACTTATCATCCATCTATTCAGCACTTTATTAGATTTAGAACATTCTATTTTAAAAAGCATGTTCCATTTATTCTAAGTGTTTACATATATTGGAATAAATCAGTTAGTTGTGTTTTCATATTTTTGGAATTTATACTTCAACTCTGACTGTGTTTCCATTTCTTATTTCTGAAGTTATCATTAAATAGGAAAACTATTACCTCTTTCAGGGTCTACTGGAATGTTCCTGAATGAGGGATTTAATAGGATTTCTGAGCAAAACAGGATCCTGGGATGGGTGAATTATAGAACTCACCAGAGGAAGGAACTATGAATAGAGATGTGCACCCACACATGTGTGATGCAGGTGGGATTTATGTGCAGATGGTCTCAACCTAGAGCCAGAACACTCTGCCATTACATTATTGACTATAGTAAGAGACAGAGAACAATAAGGTCTATGTTGGTCCGATACTTACTCACACATATGCCCTGCGTCCCCTTCTCCTACTCTCTCCCTCCTTCTTGTCTGTATAGTAGAGAGTTCAATGTAAAAGTTTTCAGATACCTGTTTCAAAATATAATATTCAGTGGAAAGAAATTCAGCTTGAATCCAAAAGGGCAGGCCGTATCCAACTTTGGTTGATAAATTTTGACTCAGTGTAACACCTGGAACTACATAAGGACAGCATGGGCTGATTCACAGGTAGTTGGTTTATTGTCATTGGGTATATTTAAGCAGAGATATGTAAAGTGATAGCCAGAGCTGTGTATTCATTCTTTGAACACTTACCAAGTATTTATTACACTGAGGTATTCTGCTAGACATTAGAAATATAAAAGTTTACAATGTAAGGTTCTCATTTAAAGCCAGAAAAAGCATCATGGATAATGAGTGTCAAAAGCTCTAGAAATGATGATGTCCAAGCCATCGATGAATTTTTCGGTCTAGTTCACAGGAGCTGGTTAAATACATACAGCTCCATGACCTGATGATGCATTTTCCATATCTAATACCTCTATACATGTGCATGTATCTATTTGTGTCACAAAGTATTGGTTGTACTTGAAGGTCAGGAAGAAAAATAGATTATTAGAAAGGATTTGGGGGAAAAGGGGTATTGGGCTGTTGCTCAGAGACCTGGGTTCCAGATTTAGTCCTGCTGCTCTCTATCCCTATGACTTTGAGCAAGAAACCTACAGTCTTTACTTTTGTGTTCCTGTCTATCAAAAGACAACACTGGAACACAGTGCCTCATTTCAAACTTAAACATATACTCATCAGTATTATTTTTTACCGCTTTTGAAATGTCTTTTTTTTCCAATGAAACTTTATGAAACAAGCCCAATGCTTGAAGTGTAAATAGGTAGCAAGTAGCATGTAAAGTTCTGTATCCACAGGAGCAGTATAAATCCTGAACCCCTGGGCACAGCTTCACTCGTTTACAGATACCTTCAGCAGTGGCTCCTGAGGATACTTAGTAGAACTTCTAGGACTTCACGTAGCTAAATTGAAACCTGTGAACATGATGAACCATAAAATTTGGATGAGTTTTAACATTTTAACTCTACAAGTCTATTCTTTTGCTTTGTAGTCCAAGAAGACTTTCTGGAAGCAAAAGGGATCTGACCTGACCTCTGACAGATGAAATAAACACAGAGCACCTGGCAAAAAACAGGAGGACAGTCATTCCAGGAGTGAGATGTAGAATGCTTGTCCCAGCTTTATTGGTATGTGGCTTCCATAAGATGGTGGAAAACCCTGCATTGAAGAATCACCTGTCTTTCGCACCTCATCCTCTACTGCTTAGTAACTGTGTGCCTTTGGCAGGTTGCTTAACATCTCTGAGCAGTTTCCTTTGCTGTAAAATAGGCAGTTAATACCATGGAGGGTTGTGTTGACCATGAGAAGGATCAGGAGATATATTTACCATCAAAACTTGCAGTACAGTTCCAATGAATGCAGTGCGCAGAATGTAGTAGCTAATGCTAGCTATCAGTTTTACCTGAAGACTGGTGAAGGTACCTTCCCACTGCCTACACTTGACAATTCCCAATTAGAGCAAGTCTTCCAGCAGTTCTGCAGCCTCTGAAATCCCCATACTGGCTACAGTTTTCCCTTTGTCTCTGCCATATTTGATAAACACATATGTTACACCATGTGTCTCCTGCCTTAAAGTGTAAACACTTCTGCTTTTTTCATCAAAAGTATCACCTCACAATAGCAGCCATTAAGAGTTCTTCACATCATTCACACAAACAGGTTTTTGGAACTTTTCCAGAAATAGAAATTACACAAGCAGGGGCAAAGGCATATTATTGTTCGTAGGCCTTTAAATATTGTCTAACAAAAACCACTTTTCATCTTGTTCTCCAAGGGATTAACTTCCGAGCAGTGAAGATTAACTAATGTCAGGTTAACAAAGCAGTCAACACCAAGGTCAACTAGTCTGACAAGATTAGTCCCCAGATAAAAAATTTACAATCTATTTTTAGACTGTGCAACTATAACTTGGAAAGCTTTCCATACCTTAAAAAAGGAAGTAAGTTTCTGAGGCTGGGGCTGGAGGGGTTGGGTACATATGGCCCATGGGCAGCTACAAATGTGGAAAGGAAGTAGAATGAGACTTTCTCTTCACTGGTGTCATAAGAAGGAGTTCATGATGGGGTACCATACCACTGCAGGGACGAGTAAAGTTGTGAGAGCCACCTATAAGAAAGCCTTGGCAAGCCATATTGTTTTGTTAGGTTTTTTTTCTCTATAAAAAAAGAGATGCTGCTGGGAAAAAGCACCATTCATAGGACCAACACGACAATGGCCCTGGTTGGTCCAGGAAGGATTTGGTGGGACCTAAAAGTTCTTTCATGATGAAGTTACACCTGTTCCCAGTCCTCTCATCCTGACGCTGGACCGTATTCTCCTCCTTCCAATTTTAATGAATTCTCTGGATGCATAGTTTCAGAGACCTCTTCGTCTATTGTGAAGTCCATCTTCTGGAAACCTGGTAAGGGATGGACACCTGGTGGTGGCCTTCTCCTAATGCTGGTCAGAATATTTTCTTCAGGATACCTGGGTCCTGTCTCTAGGTGTCCCTCCGTGTTCCATGTTGGGTTTAGCAAAGCTCGCTGTGAAGGTCAGAATGCAGGACTTGGAGTTTGACTGCTTGGACCTAGGTTCCAGATTGACTTTGAGTCAACCAACCCAAGGCTCCTCATATGTAAAATGAGGGTGATAATAATAGCATCAAGCTTATAAAATTGTAAGAGACTTAAATGAGCTACTGTATGTGATACACATAGTAAATGTTCAATTAAAATGTGAGCAATTATTGTGTCCCACATATATATAGTAGGTGAATATGTGCAAAATCTATCTATAAATAAAAGACCCCTGCTGTGGGTTAAATTATGACCCCTTATGTTAGTTAAACTTGTGTTACAACAAAATACCCAAGGTAATAAACTTAAAAAGAGGAAAGGTTTATTCTGACTCACACTTTCAGCAGATTCAGCCCATGGTTGCTAGGATCTATTGCTTTGGACCTCTGCAATACATTACATCATGGTGGGAGCATGTGACAGAGAAGGCTACTCATCTTCTGCAGGCAAGAGCAAGAAGAAAGAAAGGAAGACACTAGCATTCCAATATTACCTTCAGAGACACACCTGCTAGTGATCTCACTTCCTTCTACCAGACCCCACTTCCTAAAAGACCCACCAGCTCCCAACAGCGCTTTGGACTAGGGACTAGGACTTCAACACATGTCTTTTTGGAGGACATTCACAATCTAACTATAATAACTCTCAAGTATATTTGTTGATGTACTAAGCTGAGTACCTTAGAATGTGACTTTATTTGGAAATAGGATCATTGTATATGTAATTAATTAATGTGATCATCCCAGAATATGGTGGGTCCTTCATCCAATATGGCAGATCCTTCATCCAGTATGGTGGATATCCTCATATAAAGAATGCCGTGAGAAGAGACAGAGACCCAGGGGAAGAGACAGAGGCAGCTGCACATTGGGAGAGGGAAAATACTGGCTGCTGCTAAACAGTAAAACTAGGAGCGGACCATGAAGTATTCTTCACTAGTCTTTATAGGGAATATGGCTCTGCTGACATTCAGGTTTAGACCTCCACCTTCCAGAACTGGATGAGGACAAATTTCTCATTCTTGGTAATGCAGCTTTTTGTGCTTTGTTGTAGAAGCCTTAGGAAACTAAAAAATCCCCCCACCAACCTACACACTGCACACTTTTTATCAATACGTACTACCACTTTTCTTTATTCCCGTCTTCTATGCCTGGCTCCTCTGTAAGGCCTAGGCCCTGTCTGCATCCCTTGTATGAGACTAATAATGGGAGAAACCCCACATGTTTGGTTAATTTAGTTGAATCAAGATGAAACATTCTCGATGATTTGCAAATCCTATCCCATGTATGCGTCAGAGGCACAGGACAGGCTGGGGGAGGGATGGGATTGTGGCAGTTGGCCTCTCTTTACTCTCTGAGCCCCACTGCACAGAAGCTTGCCTCCAGAGACGCTGTTCCAGCTGTATCCTCTCCTTCCTCTTCTGATTTACACCTGAAGTCCTTCACTCAGTGATCAGGAATCAGCATGGAAGATGATGGCCCTAGACCTTGACCTTCCAGTGAGTGTGTACTTGATCGTGAGAGCAGATCACAGCATTACCTGCAGGTTTTTTGATTGTGACATCCTCAGTTGGGGAGATTATATTTCTTTTTCTTCTTTTTGCATTTATATTTTCCTCCTAAACACAAATAACAATCCAGTTGCCCCATAATTAGGTTGGATTGTGGAATAATTACAACCTTGTTTGCTCTCAGTAGATTACATGGTAATTATACTTGGCATTACCATGAAGAACCAAGAAATTCCAACGATGTCATTACATGGTTATTTGTACAGTACAATACAGCAGTGTAATTATACATGCAACGTTTGTTCTCCAATAGGAGAACGATTAAAACAATGCTAATGCTTCAAAGTGTTGATTAGGTGCCAACACGATATGACATTTACAATGTGAGGAGTGTGCCTGTTTTTTTTAACTGTTTTTTAATACAGCAATATCTATCTTACCTTCTTCTGGACTGCCTGGTGGCCCCTTCAGTACGCTGTACTGTGGTCAAAAGGAGTGTGTGACCATATACTTGGCTCTCTTCTCTTATAGTTCCTTCATGCTCACAGCAACCAGTAGACTTCAGGCCACATTAAAACCAAGGGAAGCTGTCCACTCACCTTTCAGCACACCTGCTTCATCATCTTCCATGCTTTTAGAACTGCTTTCCTGAAAACCTCTAATGGTGAAGAGAGCAAGGGGAAGGACACCAGATATCAGCATTCTGTTTGGAATCTGAAAGCAGATTCTAAATATACAAAGTCTGGACAGAATACTTTCTTGCTTGGGGCTCAAACTTCTTGAACCTCAAAGTTGGATGTGGCCTCAAAAGGCCCTGTAAGTCTAGAGCCATTTAAGTGTTCATATATTTCAGAGTTATCTAAATGGTAATAATCTTATAGGGAGGGGCTTTTCTTTCTTTAAATTTCCATGCAGCTGAACAAATATCAGTTGGGTAGATGAAAAAATGACTTTTCTCTAGTGTTAGATTAATTAGCTTTATTAACAAATGACTTTTTAGCTGTAGTGTTCAGCATTGTCCTTGGGACAGGGGTGGTTGTGTACATGGCACAGCGGAAAGAATGGAATTTTGGAGCCCAACAACCTATATTTAAGCCTCACCATCAAAATCTTGAATACTTCTTTCTCTGGAACCTCTTTCAATTTGTTTCCTCTCTACTATGAAGACATGAAGAGGTTGATGTCTACCTTGCAGCACCACAAAGCTTAGAAGTTGTATAAGCAAAGCTCCAGGTGCTCTACTGTACTGTACATGAACTAGAGAGTGCTCAATAAATGGTTGCTGTTTTATATGAGCAACAGACATTAAATGTACTTTCAAGGTAGGAGTTGTGGCGCTCCAGTCACTGCAATTTTCCTCCTGAATGGACACAGGGGACAGTTTATGTGCCACTCTGGATAAATCAGACTTAGGACCAGAGCTCACCCACCTGAGATCCGCCTGTGACCTGGTGGGAGGAGCTACTGTCCATGCAGCACCCGTATGTGCCTGCTACCTTCTACCTGACTCTTAATTCATTCTTCCAAATAACCTCCTGAGGGTCCTAGTCCGTGTTCTCAGGAGCAGTGTGATGTGCGTGACCATGAAGTCCATAACTTGAGTTGGATTTAAAAATATTTTTGTCCTCATTTAGTCTCTTTTATCTGGGGCTGAACAAAGAAATGAAGGCAAGACAACTGCAAGGCAGAAAGAAATAAATGTGGTCTAAGCTCTTCTCCATCTGGCTGGATTGTGTGTGTGTGTGTGTGTATGTGTGTGTGTGTGTGTGTGTGTGTGAGAGAGAGAGAGAGAGAGACAGACAGACAGACAGACAGAGAGACAGAGACAGAGACAGAGAGACAGAGAGAGCACGTGTATGTATGTATAAAACCTGTATGTTTGTGTTCATACAGAAAAATTCATTGTTTAGGTTGATCATGGAAGCTGCTGCGGCCTAGTTAAGGTGAAGGGAAAAAAGGAGGCAGAGACAGGTAAGAGAGAGTAGAAGAGTGGGTAAAACTATGGGAAATAAAAATAGTTCTATGAATTGCTCACTGACCAACTGATATTTTAGCAACCTAGTGATCTCTGAAAGCTATTTGGAAGTCTGCCAAAATCCCTGTCCTGGAAGATGCAAAAATCACTCATCAAAATCCAGGAAACGAGAAAATTTAGTGAAGCCAGAAGTTTAGATGAAGAGTTTGGCCTTGCCCTAGGAACTGTGTGGATAGGGATCCCACAGGAGAAGGGGCAAGGTCCAAAGGACAAAGCTTTCAGGACAGGAAGCTTAATGGTGTTAGAAAACATGAGCTCACACGTGACTCAAACTTGCCCTGCTACTAGGAACCAAAAATCATTGATGGAAGAGAACACATACTTTGTTGGTCTACAGATTTTCTAGAATATTGTTTTTTATGGACAACATTAAAATGAATATATATGATATAAACAGAACACATATGTAGGATGTGTATGTAGAACATTGTACACATAGGTGTGCACAAACACATATATACATTTATATTCTTTTTCCCATCCTATCCCTAGGCATTTTGGTATGTGTTCTGTAGCAGGAAATTAGAATGAGTCTAATCCTGTTTCATATTCAGGTAGCATGAAGGCTGTGATGGAAGGGCCTGTACAGACGTACAGAGATGGTTTCTAAGGCTGGGGAATCCCTAAACGTAAATTCCATGTGGAAATTCCCAGTTTCAGCACTCCACACTGAATCTCTGTGAGCTTTAGGGCAAGTCTGGGCTGGTGGGTTTGCAACTGGTGGAATCCTACCAGGTCTGGAAAGGAAGAGCAGGCAAAGAAGGGTAGCATTTGGAGCTCAGGCACCACCTGGTGCAGGGATGTGTGGAAGCAAGGCCCTATGAGTCGGGGACACCAAATGAGAACCTATCTCCAAGGTGCCTGCCTCCCAGTCTTGGTGTTTCCTGAATGAATTTTGTGTCTGTCCTTTCGATCTTGCTTTCCTCTCAGTTCTTCTGTTGGGGAAGCTGTGTTGCTGTGGCAAGGTGGAAATATGAGTCCTGGGCCAGCAGATAGACTGAGTTCAAATCTCAGCTCTGTCATCCTGACTGTGTGGTCTCGTGTAAGGTCTTGAGCCTCTCTCAGCCTTGGTAATCATAACTTGGAACTGGGAAAAGCATACCTGCTTTGCAATGCTACAGTGAGGATTATGTGTAATCGTTTATATAAAGGGCTTGCCCCAGTTTCTAAAACACATTTTAGTCTTTAAGAAATGATGACTGTAATTAATTTCTATGAGAGTTTCCAGTGGAGTTAAGCTATGTAGAGATGAACTCAGGAAAAGACCTACAACGAAGGAGCATAGAATGTGCACCCAAGGCCAACATGAGTGGTGCTCAGAGTTCTGCTGACCATCAGGAACAGACCTTTATAAGGCCATTTATAAGCCATCTTTAAAAATCTAATGTTATGGCCAGGCAAAAGAATACTGACTATATCTTCTTGATATTTTCAGGTTTAAAGAAAATCTGCACCCTGAGAAAGCGGAAAGAGGACTGGAACAGGAGGATGGAAACCAGCTGTGACTCTACTGAACAACTGTTGGTAGCAAATGTCTTCACTGTTCAGGTCTCAGTTTCCCTAACTGTCAAATGACAGCTTTGAATAACATAGTTTCTAAAGAACCTAACAGTTTCAGAAATTTATAATCTTGAGGTTTTTTTTCCCTCCTTCCAGGAAACATGACTACATTGTATATTTGAGATCAGTTTAGTTTTACTGAGTTGAGCTTCATTCTATACATGCATATGCACACTATAAAAATACACATAAGCATATACACACACTGGCATTGAAAGAGGAAATTGTCCCTACAGCTCAGTGCTTTCAATTGAGCCATCAAATCACTCAGGTATTTATGATGGGAGAAAAATACAGGCACTGTTTTCCTCTCTCTGACGGGTCCTGCCAGAAACTCTGTGTGGATATAAAATTCATTTTGGGAGAAAGAAATGAGACTTAACAGCGTGAATGGTGACTGCATGGAAAACGTGTTACCTCCTCTCTTGTCCTGTATTTCCATGTACCCGCAGGGCTGTTCTCTCAGAGAATTAGATGGGTTCAACTAAAAGACATCGTTTTCTGCTCCCAACCCCCTATGGGAATTGGCTGGGCCCTTGCCATGCTTGCATCCTCCAAACTACTATCGTTCTCTTGGCCTGTGGGTTTCTCTCCTTCGTTCCTACAACAGCTGCCTTCAGGCCCTCGCAATACAGGAAACATCTCAGTGCTGAGGATAAGGCAGTAGAGAATGCAGGCTCACACTCTCCCTCAGTAATCTACAAGGCCTCTGTTAAGGTAAAGCTGGTTACACAAATCTGTGTTCCAATGTAAGAAAACTTGATATATTAGTTTATGTAATACCAGTTCAACATGAGCACTGGGCAGGCAAAATTCAAGAACCCGGGCTCCATTGGGGAAGCACCATTAGGCTTCCTCATGCTCTTTCCCTCAGGCTGCTGTGTCCTTTACTTTCCACCGGTAGGTGGGCAGAGCGGGTTCAGCGCTGAGCTGTCACTCATTGCTTTGTATGGGCTAATATAAGTGCACTGTTCAGAGTCAGGGTGCTGGGGCGGCTTGCATGAAGGATGGGCACACAAATCCCCAGTGCACAGATGTTAGGGAGGTACCTCCCACAGGGAGCTTAGGGGATAGGGAAGCAAAGCCCCTCCAGAAGTGCAATGTGGGTGAGATACCACGGGCCACAGCCTCAGGTGCTGCAGTGGGATGGGGACAAGCAGGAGATTCAAGAGACAGACAGATGACAGACTCCATAATAATAAACACAAGATGGAGTTCCCTGGTCTCATTCTCCAATGTACACCATTGGAGCCAGCTTTCAACAGTCTTTCTATCAGTACTTAACCTGGTCCTCCGTTAGCAGGCTTAGATGGCATGGCCATGTCGTCCCTTACACAGATCAGGGCTCTAAGTTGGAGATCCTGACCAATGTAAGCAGAAAATGGAAGGGAGAGAAATGCACAAAATCACTGGAAGCACTGAAGAGGCAGACTCTAGGCAAGGCTTTTGGGAAGAATTCCCAACACTCAGGACAGATCTGACTGCTGTGGAAGCAGTGCCCTCTGCCATCATCATAACATTATCACCTCTGCTGTCCCCTTAGCAGCTATATTGCCACTCGCTGTACCAGCAAAACGAGTGACCTAGGTTCAACTGTTTCCACCCCATAACTCTGCTCTGAATCAAAGCCTAGTTCAGGGAATATCTGATCAGTAAAACTGAATCACATTTGTCTCCTAAGACTAGTGGGAGCTCTGAAGTATACTATAGGGGAAACTCCCGTGGAAAGAGATTTTACACTTAATGAAAAAATCAGAATTAAAGAGAGTATTCAGAAAGGCTTGGGGCTGATAGAAATGCCAATGCCTGTGCTACAAATGACAGTGTCTATCATAATTCCCTGCTCACCACACTGGGCATCTGGTGACCAGTGTCTTATATCATCACAGCATGTCAGCCTGGGCATTTTCTTCTCACTCACAGGTGAAGACAGGGACTTCCAGAGTCTAGGGAGGTGACCCAAGATCACATGGCAAGCTTTGGTCTGGTCTGAGTTGAACGGTGCTTTCTCTGTCACAAAAGCCTGCCATTTGTCCATGAGTCTGTGGAATTGCATACCAGTCATTTCTTAAGGGAATATTCTCCTTGATCTGACCTCATACCACTCCTCTGAGCTTACTTTACCCCAATGCCACTGAACACCACAGTGACAGCAACCTGTGAAGGAGACATTTTTGGCATGCCAGAGGCAGAACTGGGCCAAGCCATACATAATGACAGGCTGTATTATTTAAGAGTTGGTCTTGTTAACACATACCATACACTGCTGCTCTGGGCAATAATGGAAGAAATACAGCCGTTAAATTTTAATTATGAAGAAAAGAGGTTCATTATTAGTTGTCATTCCTCATTGTTTCTAATTATGCTCATTGCATGATAAAATGAAGGAATACATGTCACTTGCGTTGTTCTGGCCCATGCAGACGGAACAGAATGGCATATCCAGATTCTCACCCCTTCTCGCTTGTCGGCGAGGCTCCTCTTTACTCAGCCATACTAGCCATGAGGATGGGAAGATTTAGGAGTCACAGTGGCTGGTCTTGAGTCTTGCTTGATCACTCTCCAGAGGTCAAGTCATTTGTCACACTAGTCTTGCCCCCTCCTTTATTTCTTTGTTTTAAACCAGGGTCTGGTTATGCTGGCCAGGACAGCCTCAAATTCCTGGACTAAAATGCTACTGCCTGGGTTTCGTGAGTATCTGGGACTACAGACTGGCTCCAGAGTGCTCAGTTTGACCTCCCCTTGTGAAACAGAAATCAAAACCTTCTTTCTGAGGGTCTATGGGAATGACATTTCGTAAAGTAGCATTTGTAAAGTTTTAGGTATGCGAGAGGTACGTCAGTGTGTGCTGGCTATTTTCATTGTAATGTTATGACATATTCTCAACCCAAGGCTCAAACATAAGGCTAAGCAGCCTAAATGGATCATATAAGTGGACAATCCCTGCAGTATCTCTCAACAAGGAGGCTGGGAGGGAGCAGTAGGGTGGTTTTGTCTGGTAGTTCCTGCTATAAGGAAGGACCTGGAGCTGTGAGAGGAGCAAAAGGCATATTTAGTTCTAAATATCATCCACTTAATTAGGTTTCCCACAAAAATGGTAAGTTTTGACTGGTATCTATTATCCTGAGAATGCATTTGTCCTAAGCTGTTGGTATCATAGAGCCACCATAGGCTTTGGCAGGAAATGACCGACTGGATTTAGGGTACTTCTTTGGGTCAAAGCAGATTGAACGGGTTTGGGAGGCATCACACATCTCGGTGTTATATATAAGTGTCTGCAACCAGACCGGCCAAATTCTTTTGAACTTGCTCCTTGCTTCACAGTTAATACCTCTACTTATGTTTAATTATTTGAGGTCTTTGAAATGAAATTCACTTAGGGTGTAGGGAATTGAGAATTTTGCGTTGGGTTGGTGCCCTTTTCATTGTGTGTGAAGTTAATTTGCTACGGCAGAAAAAAGAGAAAGGATACAAAAGCTCAAGAATGATTCTTTCACTTGATCCTGAGCCAAATATATTTATTGGGATTAAAATGTGGAACTCCCAGAACTGATAGAAAATTCACAAGACTGAGGACACCTCATGTGTGGCTTGCCACAGAGAAAATATTGCTGAAAGAAAACTGCAATAGTTGACTAATGCTCCTTCCATGAGTATTTGATGGTATGGGAGGTAAGTGCTTGGGTGAAAGAGCAGCAGCCTTACTTTTGCCCTTTACAAACTAAGCGGCACCCATGTGATAAAAAAATGTTCCCCTTACATTTAGAGAGAATGGAATGGGGTAGTGTTCAACCACTGAGGGAGTGGGGTGAAAAGAAAGGGAAGGAGAAGTCTCCAGACAGCTCCAGTCCTGTATCGCTTAACAGATAGCTCCTGAAACATGTAACCTTAGGCAGTTTCATCTTTCGAACACCATAAAGCATGCTCACAAGAACTGAGACGGTTACAATGTCACTATGTGTTATAATCTTAGAGGAACAAGATTGTGTATTCAGTTCATAACTGACAGAAAGATTGTTACATCATGTACAACTGTATGTGGACCAAACTAAGATTTTTTTCAAAAGTCCCAGTGATCTGAATATTGGGATAAAATCAGAAGCCACTGGTAGGAGCAGGAGCTTGTTGAAGTTAGTGCCACAGTTGGAGATCATGGGTCCAGCACTGTAGAGTGAGAGTTCTTCCTGAGTTACTAAAATCAGTGATTTTAGGTTCATTAAAGAGTGTGGTATGGAGGGGTCAAAGGGTGGTAGTGCCAGCTGGGAGAGAGATTCCTGCAGGCTGCAGGCCTCAGGAAGTGGCTGCACACAGGGTATGTGCCTACTACAACTCAGGCCTGGTCCTTGGTTCCATAGCTGCAGAGGTGCACTCTTGTCCACACTCCTAGGAGCTTAAGTCCAAGAATTAGATTCACCTTAAACAGAGCCATAGAGACTGAAATAGACACCAGGCCATTCTTGGAGAGGGTGGAACTGGGCATAAAACTGGAGGCCTGCCTTCACCACTGGCTTTTATACTTTGTCCTGGAATGCCTGTGTCTTCCACACACATGGTTGGGCTGAGGGAGAGAGCTTTTGGGAAATTTACACCAACCTGCCTCAGAGCTGCTTTCCTTTACCTGCTTTGCACATTAGAGTTTTACAAAAGATTGTATGAGGATGCCCAGAAGTCATTCTCTTTGCTTACAAAAATGTTCTCCAGTTTGAAAGAAAGCTGTCCTTTTGGCTGATAAAGGGAATGTACATATGACGTGAAATATTGGAAAAACACTGAAAAATAGAAAGGAAAAAATCCAGTAGCTGAAAGAATATCAGTGCTAATGTATTGGTATGTATTTTATTCTGGCCTGTTAGAGATATAAAGTATATGTTTTACAACTCAGGAAGAGCCAAGCAGAAGAGGTACAGAGCAGTAGGGTCATCCCACTGTTCTAGCGCAGCACTCTTGTTTCCAACCTAGATGTTTCCTATAGATATTTATAAATAATTCAGATAGTACTAGATCTGTATTAACCAATATTTTATGATTATTTGAAGATGATATTTAAAGTATCTGTAATATGGATGTGTCATAAATTACTATTGTTCCCACCAGTCTTACTTTACTACTTTATAAACAACTCTATACACAAAACTCATCCAAACTTTGTTTTCTGAGGGTCAAATCTCAGCTGGAGCATTATAGGTTTAAAACATCTGGATATGTTAAAGGTTTCTGGGACATGGTACAAAATTAGGTTATACAGTGTGGTACTTAATTGCTTTTTCACAAGCAATTTATGAAACTGACTCTTGTATTGCACCTTCACTAACAATAGGTGTTTTTATTTTAAAACTAACATCTTGTTTCTTTGTATGTGAATTTGAGTATATTTAATATTTATTTGGTTGTACATTTAGGGTGTTGTTTCGAACAAACAAATCTGAGACTTTGCTTTTCTTCTCAGAATGCTCCTGCACCCTACCCTCATCCCCCAGCGTCTACATCTGGGGCAAAGTCCAGGTTTACGTGAACACACACAGTCCACCAAGGAAGGCTTTCACAGCCACACATTTTCGTGTGATCTCTGCGTGACCTTGGACAAGTGCTTGATGTCCCTTACCTTTAAATTTCTCAGCTACAAAAAACGAGGATAACAACAGCAACCTCCTAGAGTCATAACAAAGGTGAAAAGAGCCGTCCTCTGGAAGGGACTCAGCGGAGTGTCTCTCGTAAAATAGAGCTCTAGAATCAGCTAATTTTTTGTTGTGACAACATACACAGCCCTTTATGAGAATAATGGCCAGTGTTTACAGAAAGTGCTCTCCTCAGCAGACCGTTTGCTAAGCCCTCTACAGGCGTTAGCTCACTCTAGCCTCACAACGGCATGTGCAGGAGATGGTATTACTATGTGTGTTTAATGGCTGGGGAAATGGAGGCACAGGGCGTGTAAGAAAGGAGCCCAAAGTCATACTGCAGTAAACGGCATAGCTAGACATTGAACCAAGTCTCATTTCATGTAATTCCTGCCATGTGGAGCTACAGGGCCTCCCCAGAGCATCCCGTGCCCTGACTTGTTCTTCCTCTCCGCGAGTGAGTCTCTGTCCTTCACCTGAGAAGCCCTTTTCCCCCATTAGGCTCTGATGAAAAGTTCCCTGCACTAAGGGCAAAGTCAGGCGCTCCTTATTTTGCGTTTCATCCACTGCCCTTTCATCTTCTAAAGCACTTAGCCTACTGGGCATGTAAATGTGTGTGCATGTGTTCAGTGCGTGTGCCTGCCTCATGCACGTGTGATGTGTCTGTCTTAGTACTTTGCTCATAGTTTATGTTTGCTATATACTGCATCTCTTTTATGATTCATATCTAGATATCTTCCCCAAGCCTCATGAGTTTGTAGACAGGGCCTTCGAAAGGTGACTGAACTATGGTGATGCTACAGCTTGTTATGGTTGATACATTGTGTCAACTCGGGGAGTCTAGTAAGGTACACTATGTGACTCAGCAGGGAGCCAAGGGGCTTACTTTGTATTCATCCTGAGCCTGTGCAAGAGGATGGCATGGAGATTGTGTGAGAGCTACACACCCCCTGGGTGGGGGTAGGCTGCTTACAATACAAGGGAGGGAAAGAGGCTGGCTCTTCTCTGCCACTCCTTCCTTTTGCTCTCGTTGCTTTGCTGTTCTGCTGCCATGAACCTAGCCCTCTGCCCGTGGGCCCCTCTGCTTTGGAACCAGCCAAGAATGGACTGAAACCTCCACAAACTGTAAGCTAAATAAACCTTCCCTTCCTCAATTTTGGGTCTCAGGTACTTTGTCCCAGCAACGAGAGAAAAGTAACTAAGATACAGCTAAATGGGGTGATAGGAAGTGGGGCCTGGCAGGAAGAGGTAGGACCCCGGAGGCGTGCCCTGGAAGCATGTCTCCCCGCTCAGCTCCCTGCTTCTCCCTCTGTTTTCTGACCACCGTGGCACAAGCAGGCTTTCTCTGTCCAGGCCTTTCCACCAGGCAGCTGCACATGGGCTGAAACGTCTAAAACATGAGCCAAAATAAACTTCTTCGTGGCACAGGTGTTCAGTACTGTCTCAGGGAAAATAAAATGACTAAGACAATCTCCTTTTCTTTTCTCTGGAATTCTAGTAATTTCAATTTTGTTTTTTAATTATCCCTAATTCTTAGTTTGAATCTTTATAACTAGGAAGTACCAATCACTTTTGTTGCCCAAATGAACACACTGTGGTATTTCAGGTACAGTGGGTGCTGAACAAGAAAGACCCAGATGCAGTAGGGCTTCACACAACCTCTCTGACATGGGTTTGCACTGGACTAGTCCAGCAATACACTAACCTTTCCAAAGGGCCATTGAGTGCAGGTTACAGGCCATGGAGAAATGTCATGGTCACTGGCTACACCCCCAGAGGTCCTGGGGCCCCACCACATGCCTGGAGGTCTGCATTCCTGTGAGTGTAGTGCAATGAGCCACTTGATTCTCCTTGGCTGGCCCTGCACTTGAGTCCCACAAGCAACCCAGAAAAGACACAACAGCTCTGATGGGTTCTAGAAAATCAGATCTCTTAGCTCCCTGCACAGGGGCAGATGTTGTATGCAAAGGCACAGAGGTGACCCAGAGCTAGCCACAAACTGTCTTTGTGTGCAAGGAAAAGGACAGGATTTGGCTCTGGTGTTTAAACCAAATGCCAGATATGAGACACTGCAGTATATTTATTTACAGAGGGGCTCAGTACTGACTGTGCAATATTTTTAATACTTAAAAATACAATGTTTGCTTCCTATTGCTGCTCTAACAAGTTACCACAAACATGGTGGCATATAATATAATACACTTGTCCCCGTTGTGATTGCATTTATGGCCCATTTGGATAATCTAAAATCATCTTCCAAGGTTCAGATCCTTGACACAATTACATCTCTAAGGTCTTTGTCACTATGGAAGTTTCAGGATTATGCCCTGGTACCCTTGCAGGCTTTACTAGTCAGCTTTCCTACCCTGGGAAAACAATATCTAACACTTACTACTTAAAAGAAGAGAGGTTTGATTTGGCTTATGATTCTAGTTAATTCAGTCCATGGTTGGCTGGTTTCAAGAGAGAAACATCATGGCTGAAGGGTGTAGGGGAGCAAAGATGTTCAGTTCATGGTAGCAGGGAAGCAGAGCGGAGAAACTGTGCCACAGAAGAAGGGCCAGGGACCATATATAGTACATTTAGCCCGGCCTTCATGAGCCACTACACACACCCAGAAGTGTGCCTTAAAAATCTCCTTGGGCTCTCATGCCAATCGAGTTGACACAATTAAATTTAACCACCAAAGAGGCCATTATTCAGCCCAGTGCAAATCCATACTGTAATGTTTGCAGTGGTGTCAGTATGGTGCAGCTTATTGAGGTTTGGGCTTAGGGGAAATTGTGGTTTCATTCCTGGGATACAGAGCTCCCAGAGAAGACAAGGGCAAGACCAAGAGATATTAGGTAATACCTAAGGTGTTGGTAGCCACTTGTCCAAACACCTTTCTATGTGAGGAGATCAAAGACAATCTAAAACCACCTCATTTTTTCCTAGAGAGAGTGATACTGTTTTTTGCCACTATTTGAGTATTTAAAATATTCCAAGGCTGGGGTTTTCTTGCATTTGTGTTGCCATGTATATCTATGATTATTCCCTTCTCATAAATTTTTGAAAGTAAAATTCACTTTTAATACATAGTGCCAATAATTTTACCACTAGGTAAGTTCTACTGAATTACACTTCTATGCCAAAACTCGGTTGACATTAGATTCCCAATGTAACAATGCTGAGAGCTGGTTGGCTCTTTAAGAGATGAATGGGTCATTAAGGGGAAATGTATGCCATTTTCAGGGGCTGTGCTAATTCTCAAGGCAATGAGCTCTCACTCTCCGGGGACTGCAGAGGTTTTCTCCAGAGGGGATGACTACAAGGTGAGGCAGTTCCTCATGGTTTACTTGTCCTTTTTGCATACACCCACCTGCTTGTCCACTTTCTTCCTTAAGTCGAAACAGTGCAAGGCCTTAACCAGATATGGCCACCTGATCTGGAACTTCTGGGCCTCCAAAACTATAAGCCAAAACAAATCTCCTCGCTTTATAGATGATCCAGTCCCACATATTTTGCCACAAAGAAGGAAGTGTACCATATCATCTATCTCTGTTCTCCCACCCTGAGAATGAGGGGCTGGGCTGGGCTCCTTTCTCCCTCTCCTCCCCCCAGGGGTACATGTTTGGAGAACTTGTCTTGTACCAAGTACTGGGGACCCAGGGCAGGGCACAGTCATGAGGGCAGAGTGACAGGTGAATAGTAACTACAGGATAAGTACAGTATGACAAATGTCACAAAAGGGAGCAGCAAGGGCCAGAGGAGGTGCCATGACGTGGCTGTTGACTCATGAGTGCATGAGTCACAGAACCGAGTCCTATGAATTGGTCCTTATGGGCTGGGATCTTCTAAGTGACAGCACTCAAAGCCCCGGGACAGAGCAGAGAGCAGCATATCAGAACAGGTGTCCTTGAGACCTCTGCGAGGAGAGAGATGGGTGAGATTATCACCAACGAAATACCTAGATGTTTAATTTTCCAAGGTTCACAAGTGATACCTGAACAACTGAATGTGGTGGTGGGCAGGGAATGACTGACTCATTTGGGGAGTATCACAATCTGCACCTGAAGTCAGAATAGTGCAACCAACTCTCTGGGTGAGCTTAGAAAAAACACACAAGGTGGATAGGCTTCCAGTCCTTAAACGGTGGCACTTCTGAGAAGGTCACAAGAAAGACTCACTCCCTCCTTGCCTCTGACCTTGTTCTCTCCTGCATTGTGCCTTTATGCTACCCAGCACTCCTGGGCTGCTTCTGCTTTCCAGTCTCTCTCCCTAAATCAGTCCAGCACTAAGCAGTTGAAGGAGGTGGTAGAACACAGGGTTCAGATTTTTAACTTTGGAGTCAAACTTCTTGGATCCCAAATCTTGATTCCTTCTCCTGCCGGATCCTTTGAGTCCTCAGGCCCTTTCATACCTGTTTTTGCACATCTGCTAACTGACAGAGACATGCACTACATTTAACTTGTTTGCCACATGCTTTAGCACTGGACTGCTTCTACTTTCCTCTTCATTCTTAAGGGTTTTCTGAGTCAGTTTCTCCCTCTGTTTGCTGTGAGTGAGCTGAGCTTTTGGGAAAAGAAAGATACATCACAAGTTCTTTCCATGGATGTTGGGAGAACTAATGATCTTGTTTCTACTCTTATTTTGTCTATGAAGAGGTTGTTCTTTGAGAAAAGCCTTCCAGACATGATTTCCCTTTGAGAGCCTTTGGAGGGCCAGCACTGGCCAAGACAATCCCAGTTTACCCAGTAGAATATAGAGAACTTCCAATTCAATGAAGTGACAGTGCAGCAGCTACAGTCATCCCAGGCCTTCTCACTGGCTCTCAGGCATGTTTTATTATTATTATTATTATTATTATTATTATTAATTTTCAAGCTCTGCCTCATACACTTACCTGCAGAACAAAGGCCTTCACTCCCACCTCATTGTCTTTGGGAATTTTCAGACACTGAAATGCACTAACTTCTGGGTTTCAGTGCCTGTACAGTCCCCTAAGAATGGAATCTGGCACTGCTACTGGGACCCTCATGGAAGTATTGATCCTGTCCTACCTAGAACACTGCTATTTTCAGGAGCTTCCAAGCTATAAATCCATAGAGAACCCTTTTCCAGTCTCTTCAGAGCCTGGCGCTGCAGCAGTCCTTGGACCTTGCTGAAGATGCCTCCTGGCTACTATGAAAGGGACTTCTTCACCTTTTGTTTCCAGCTCTTCTCCTAATATGACAGGTAAGGTGATTATCAGAGGGATGGCAACAAGGTCTCACATTTTGTGTCTCGTGGAGGAAGTGGTAAGAAATGTAACTTGCTTCCAGGATGAACCTTTTTTTATTATTAGTTTTTCATTCAGAAATCCTGGAAATTCCTATGGAACCCTGTCTCCAGCCATCCATCCACCCATCCATCTATGTATTCAGCATTGACAAGTCACCCCTGCTGAGCGGCTGGCTGTATGTCCAGACATCTGGGACTTGGAGGACAGTTGATATCTGCCCCAGAGTAGGTCTTATTTTGCAGGAGTGGGTCAGGGGCCCCAGTTAAAGAGAATGTCATAGAAAGTCTTTTGAGGCCCAGAAAGCCAAGGATTTCACACTCATTGAAATGCCACCAAAAGCTGCCTGGTGCTTTTCAAGGGCTGCTGACAGCAGTCATTAGCTGAGCATTAGAGAGGCAGTGATAATCACCCCTGAGTGACAGTAAACACCATGTCCCTGAAGAGGATCTGGAGCATCCAGCAACTTGTTAGCTTTTGTCTGAGCTGAGGAGAGGAAGGGGAAGTTCCCTCAGAGAGAGCATGTGCCAGAGTAAAAACATAAAATCAATCGTATGGTTCTAATTTAATTTTAATTCACAATTTTGTACGTGGAGTTCATTAGAAAGGCTGACATTCCGCCGTGGAAATCTATAAGGGCTGAATTGTCCTCACATTAGAAGATTTTTAAAAGAAGTTCTTTGCCACTGGGTTGCAATTTGTTAAAACAAACAATAGCATAACCACCGCGCAATCGGAAGCGAGGTATTACTGGACTCAGCGAAAATCAAGTAATCTTTTTTAGATGCTGTTCTCTCCCAACTGCTCTCTCTGGTAATGTCAGAAAATGACAAATTGCAGGACGAATATAAGAGCAGTGCCTTCAAAAATACAGTAGTTATACAAGCCATCTATTGTTAATGAAGAATATAATGCAATTTGCCTGTCTGTAATACAATTATGCAAATCAAAGGAGGAACTATCCAGAAATCTCTTTACATTCCGATTAAAATGAGATAATTTATCAAACAGAATATTACTGATTATGTTTATGTGTTTCACATTAATCCTGTTACAATAATGTATCCTTCTTCTAATGTAATGGATTTGTGCAATCTAACAGAAAATGACTTTTATACTATCCACAATTATAAAAATATTCAAAGCATATCCATCCCAGTGCAATAGCACATGTCTACAACTGTGCAATAAACCTATTAAAACAAGCAGAGCTTATGAACGTAACCTTCATCCCAATAAAGATGACAGTGCCTTCAATTTTGTGTGCTCATCTGAACAGCTCCATAGGTGATAAATACTAGAAATAAATTAGTTCAATATTCTTTATTTTTTTCTTTTAAGTAAAAGAATAGACTTTAATTAATAGCATTAAATTCCCCTTTCCTTTTCTGGAAGCTCTCATTCGTGCAGAATTTACATGATTTTATATATGAGAGATTTCATGATCTTATAAAAGAGTTCCTCTTATTCTATCTCTTGCTAGATGTTTAGATTTGTAGGTTTCCATTGGGTCAGTTCATTGACAAAATGCACCACTTCCTGTGCTGCTTGTGTTCAGTATGTTGGGAAATATGCATGCTGTGGATAGAAATATTCCCCTGGCTGCATTCATCCATAAGGGGCCCATGAATCTCCATTCTTATATCGACATCACAGTCAAAAACTAATGAGGAGTATTGTCAGGAAAAACAAGGACCCAAATAATTGACTAAGGTCTCACTTGTGCTTCTATTGCCAAAGATAATCATTTTTGCTTTTCAAACAATCTCTTTTACCTTGATGAGAGTCATTAGCATCTGACAGTGAGTGATAATGTGCTCAAATTTCATACCTCTTGGCCTCGTTTGCATTGTCAACATGTCCCCTGTGCCTACCTTCACACTAGGCTTGCAGGTTGACTTAAACAACTGTTTACCTTTTGTGGTAAAAGTGTAAACCCCAGTGAAATTGCAAATTTTCAAACTGTTTTTCTATGACTTTAAATATTCTACTCACAATTCTGGAGGCTAGGGAATGGGACAGGGGTTCTCTTTCTTCTTTGATTAGATAGTCTTGTCAAGTTAAGAAAAAAGAAAAGAACCTCTGTGAAAAGAGATTTTTAAAAATATTTTAAATAGCTGAATATATTTGAGCACACATACACCCAAAGTCCAATAGACAAAACCGTCAGGCTCAACTCAAAAAGTCCGCATTTATTCTGACTACAAAAGAGCATTTTTCTTCTGTATAGACTTACAATGGGGTCTCATCCTGATAAATTGATCATAAATGGAAATATCCCTAAGTTGAAAATGCATTTAATACACTGAAAACAATATCGCATATTGTGAACATAATACACTACAGAGTGTGTTATGCTGCATAACACTAATTATACATCACTAGCTTGAGGAAAAGTCAAATAAAAAATTCAGAGTACAGTTCTTACTAATGCATATTGCTCTAGCACCATGATAAGGATGAAAAATCATAAGCAAAACCATCATAAATTGGAGACTATACTATCACCTAGAATATTTCAAGGGTTTTCATGGTGATTTAGAAGTGAAAATTTGTCATTTTTTGCAGAATAAGACTTAAAAAACTATATAAAGCTTTGTTGGAGCTTGGCTTGAGCAGTTAATAGGTTTTGTCTTTGTATTGCTTACTAGTTTGGTTTGGAGTGCTTCTAAATTTTCTTTCCTTTAAGTATAAACTAGGTTATTCCAAGTGGAGATATTTAGTAAAGAAGGAATTGGTATCACCCCTGGGCCATCTGGGAAAATTTGCACCCCTTCTTAGGAAGAACCCCAGAAATATCTATCATTCAATGAAATCTCTTAGGCCAGGACAAGGAGACCTGGTGCCTCTGACTGATCAAACCTGAGGCTATTTAGACATGTCCTAACAGTGGGAATGAGAAGTCCGAGGACAACCCATGTGGAAGGCATCAGTCTCCCCTAGGCCTGTGGAGAGGTAATCATTCCTTTTTTTCCTCGTCCCAAAGTGGCTGATCATATATTCAAAGCTTCAGATAAGAAGACAATGGCAAGGAGGGAGGGAGACCATGATGGATGGTTTGGGTTCCTCAGAGTTGTACTTGGCTGTCTGAATAACGTACTGTGAATTTAGGACTGGGATTTCCCTCTGCCATGAAGATGGTCTAGAGAAAAAGAGATGAACTGTGTCATTCAGAGACAATGAGACAGGGCTGAGAGCAAACACACAGCCAGTGGGAGATAGAATAATATCACCATAAGCAAACATGGGCAATTGCCAAGTTGCTTTTTTATTCATCAGATACTTGCTGATTTCCAATCCTGTTGGAGAGTCTCCTGGGCACTTGGTATGAACTGTGAACAAGCAGACATAAACCTCTACCCTCATGAAGCTTACAGCTATAGAGGAACAAATCAGACAGTAAATAAATAAATAGCACTAGCACGTTAAGTAGGTAATATATTCTTGGGGATAAAAGGTAAAGCAAAATGAGGGAGTTCAGTCAAGAGGAGAAATGTGGTTTTCACTTTTAAAAAGAGTTAATTTTTTTTGTCAATTTTTTTGAAAACATATTTTCTTTAAATAGAGTATTTTACCTAGTTAAAGTTTCTGTTGTCACAAGAATATGCAAATAATAGGCATTTCTGTAAACAAGTGAGGTCTTTGATTATACAGATCTTTAGGGGCCTTTTCTTAACTGGTAACACCTCAGGATTTACATCTACAGTCAAAGCATAAGAGGAGAACCCTGATTCATTATTTTACTGGTTCTTCTGTTCTAAACAATAATTGTTTCACCATAACGGGAATAAAACATTCATAATTGTTTTTAGCTTAGTTGCATTTAGATGAGGCGATATAGCTAGGTTTCTTTAGAGGGAACGATGCTCTGGCATTCCCAAAAGGTAGCATTAGAGAGCATGCTTGCCAGCACAACTATGCAGGTGGCTTGGTTTCTCTGAAGAATTTCCACTTCTGCCAATGATATTTACTTTGCCAGATACCCAAAAAGCAGGTGGCCTCCAGAACTGTATTCAGCATGTAGCTCAAGTGATACATCCCCATTTAGAAGGGCGGTAATCATTCCTCCAGCTGCTGGCAGCATAGGCAGCATGTAAGGCCACACTAGCTTTGGGGACAGCTGGCATCCAGAGATGAGTCAGCAGCAGGGGCTCTGAAGGCCTGGCCCCTTGCTTCAAGGAGGGACAACTCTGAAGGGACAACTAGACACTCAAGCGCCCTGTGGGATCTGAGGCTTCTGTTGGTTCAACTCCTGCCTCTGCCCAACATGGCTTCCTTACTGTCAAAAAAATTTTGTGCATTTAACATTCACTTCTTGGAGCGTGTTCCCCGGAGAACTTGACAGAAGAAACTATTTCAGCCTATTTGTAGAGGTCGTGTGCAGAAACCAACAATGTGCCCCTACCGTGCCTTGTCCTTGTTCTCAATGCCATTCTTCTTCTGCTAATATCTGACCCTGGGGTCTGCCTCCTGTGTCCAGTTTCACTCTTTCCAGTCAGACCTTATAATAGCTTCAGTTTTCTGTGTTTTAACCTCTGCTGTACCGATTTTAACCTCCACCCATGCATGTGTGTGTGTGTGTGTGTGTGTGTGTGCGCGCGCACTTGTGTGTGTGGACACACACATGCACATATGTGTAAAACCCCATCCATTGTGGACATGGTTTGCAGGACCTAATCCTGGGGGCTGCCTCTTTGTGCTAAGAAGCTGACCTTAGGAATGACTTCCCTTTACAGGCTATGCTGCACTCAGTTCATCCATTCAAGCTTTGGGAGGAAAACATGACGATAATAGGACACAGTAACCATGAAATTGAGGGCTACACAGAGCAGAAACGGGGTCATTTCCTTCCCCAAACTGGTTGGGTTTGTGTGTATATGCATACCCTCCAAGCACAGAGTTCTCTTAAGGAAAGTGCAACACTTGTGGTTTTTAATGATAGTGTTTTCATGATGTTGAACTTGGATTTGAACTCGTGGCTTAGGGGTCATAATAGACTTAAAACATACTTTGATGTCTCCTTAAATAATCTTCCTTTTGGTATAATATTGCCACAGCACTTTGTAAGCATGGTTTCTCTGTTGTGCTATCTATTACAAATGAAGCACCACCCCACTATAAGTGACTTTTGATACCCCTTAATATCTTAGGAATTTCTTTCAGTTGCCTGTCTAAAATTATCCATGGCTCCTGCATGAGTAGGTGGGTAAAGTTAATGCCTCCAAAGAATTATGAATACAGTGTTCCCACTGAGTCCATTGTTTTAGATCCAAAAGTGTATGAGTTGCTGCCCCAAGATATTGCTTTGCTCTTTGTTATGAACCAGGTAACAAGATCTCACTGAATGGAAATCCTCCTTCAAAGATGTTTTGGCATACAACTCTGCTTTCAACTCCTGCAAACTTATTTTGGAAAGTGGTCATTTGTAATATGAACATTTCTAGATTGTGTCTTAAAGACAGTTTCAGGCACTTGGAGCAACATTATGCCAAACTGTCGATTTCTAATCTAACACCACCCCCACCTACGTTGAAATCAGAGTGAAACTTTGAGATAGGCAGCCAAGAGCTGAAAAACTCTTGGGGTATATTTATAACCCCCAAATTCAACCAAAATTGTTTCCACTCAAAATTAATACTTGGAAACAGATTTCCAACCCCAAATTTAGACCCTGTCTTCAGTTTTTTTTATTTCTCCTGGAGCCATCTGCTTGAAATAAATGTACTTGAAATTAATTGAATATTAAAAGGATTGTCTTTACATTGAAAAGACAAATAAAACAAAACATTTAAAGGAATGCCCTCTTTGTCCCAGAGCTACTACAGCCAGGCATCAGAGGTTGGCTGATGTCCATACCAGAAAGAATTGTTACTAAGCATGGGGATTGTACCTCTGTTTACACATTTGATTCCTCTACAGTTTAAGTAAGTCTCTGCTTGGTGAATGTAGTTGTGATTCAAATTTATGGGAGTAATGTGATCTAGTGGAAAGCATTTGGCCTTGAAGTTAGAAAATCATGGTTCAAAGGACTATTTTATCAGGTCCAAGCTGTGCAATCTTGAACAAATCATTTAACCACTTGGAATCTCACTTTCTCCATATGTAACATGAAGCCTGTAAGCCCTGCTCTGTCTCTGCCATAAGAGCTGATTAGATGCTCAAATGAAGAAATATATATGGAAATGCTTCATCAGTATTCTAAATGCATACATACTGTTCCTGTATTCTATTTTATTTTACTTAGTGTTCAAATCTCAACAATTCTTGCAATTTCAGATCCCATATCAGATCTTCTTTAACTAGTAATTTGCTGTGAAGATAGAAATAAAAATACAAACAAAATGAACCTCTCACAGATGATCTTTTGTGATGCACATTAATTAGGACATCACCTTTGTCCCAATATGTAGGGACATGTTCTTTGGAAATTGTTCAAGGACAGGAATCATCATCAATTTAAACAGTCTGAGGTATTAATTTATTTCTATGTTCATGAATTCCACAGAAATATTTTGAAGATATGTAATGTTTAAGGCACCATTGTATGTAAATCTGATAATTTGAATATCGGATAAACAATGAACAAGTTTTAAGTAGAATACATACTCATACTTCTAATTTAGACTCAAATCGCTCAAGTATTAACCACCAATGACTGATTTTAAATATTACATTGGCCAAAGATAACATAAAATTGTATAGTATATATTTATAATAGATTTGTTAGTCACCTGAATTACACATCTAACTTGGCATCCTGTATTTTTATTTGATAAGTCTGACAACCCCCTGTATAGGCTGGGAATGTGATGACCCTGAGCTCAGGCAACACTTGTTTCATGAGGTGGTGTAGACAATGGAACAGATAAACAAGGAAAAGACAGATGCCCTTCAATCACCAACGGAATTATATCTCAATAACCCATCATAAGTTAAAAGTACCCTAAGTCAAAATTCATTTAGTGCGCTGAAACACATAGCTGAGCCTGGCTGACCTTAAGGGTATTCAGAACACTTTATATTAGCCTAGAGTTAGGCAAAATCATCTAAATCAAAGCCTATTTTGTAATAATTTAGGACATCTTATGTAATTTACTGAACATCATAGAGAAAGTGAATACAAAATTGTTGTATGACTGGGTGAATGGGACCTCCAATCCCAGTTTGAGGAATTTCCACACTGATTTCCACAGTAGTTGAGCAAGTCTACACTCCCACCAACAGTAGAGAAGGGTTCCTTTTTCTCCACAGTCTCTCCAGCATTTATGATCAGTTGATTTTTCAACGGTAGCCATTCTTTCTGTGATGAGTTGGAATCTCATTGTTATTTTAATTTGCATCTCTCAAATGACCAATGATGTTGAACATTTTTTCACGTATTTATTTGTCATTTGTATTTCTTCATCTGAGAAGTACCTAGTCATCTCCAATGCCCACTTTTGGATTGGGTCTTTGAATTTGGAGGTTTGATTTTTTTCAATTCTTTATGTTTTGGATATAAGTCCTTTGACTATGGGACAACTGGCTATAATTTTCTCCCACTCTGTAGGAAAGGAGAAAAGAAGGAAGGGAAATAGCTAAAATAATTGTACTATTAATTTCTGTTGGTTTATTGAAAGGAACAGTTAATGTTTAATTGTTTGATCAATCTTATATACCTGTATCTGGTAATCTGAACAATTACTTTAAAGATAACAATGTGTATTATAACAACCATTGTTAATTTGCTATCATCTTGCTTTGAAATCCTGTATCATTACTTTTTGTTATTGTTTTGTTTTTGTTTGTTCTCTTTAAAATAAAAATATTTTAAAAGAATGTATGGGAATGCTTTTACACCACTATAATGTAAACAAGGTAGAAATTAGGTTAAGCACTCTCTGTATTATGAGGACAAAGATGGTTAAGAAGATTAGTCACAAAGGGGGAAGTCCTATTTTTAAAATGGTAGAAGGGAAGCCTTTTTGGTGAGATAATTTGAAAGAAATCGTGAGAGGCCTGAAGATACAGAAAAAGCCACCCAAGCAAGATGGCAAAGCAAGTGCAGAAGGCCTAGGTGGGGTAGAGCTTGGCCAGTGTGAGGAGCAACAAGAAGGCCCTGGGACCAGAGCATGGTGTGTAAGGGTTGGTGGCACAGGATGAGATTGAAGATGCAGAGCAGAGCTAGGTCTTATAGCTAGTAACTTGAGGGCCAGAGGTTTGGTTCCACTTTGGGTATAATGGGGAACCCTTGGAGAATGACTCAATCTGATCAGAAACAGACCTTCAGAAGCTCCATGGGCAAAGGACTATATGAAGGTGAAAGTGGAAGCAGGATGAGTTTGCAGCTTACTGTGGAGTCTCAGTGAAGGGTCATGGAGATTTGGATAGGAGTAGGAGTCACAGAGGTTGGGGAAATACTTGGAGCAAGAGTTGGAGACTTGCTACTGGGTTTGATAGAGAACAGGAGGAAATGTTGACGTGAACATCAGTGTGAGTGGAGGTGACATTTAGTTGGACAGAGAAAAGTGTAGGAGAAGCTCATTTGAGATAAAGTGGAGCACTTGGATTGGACGTGTTATGTTTCAGTGGCCCATTAGATACATATCCTAGTGATAACAATGAAATGTAGAAATGAGAGTAAGAAGAGTTGAAAAAACTGAACTAGCAAGAGTTGGGTCATCCAGGACCTCACTGGTCATTGCAAAAAATTTCATTATTCTTTTAACAGAGATCAGCACATGCCTATAATTCCTGAACTCTAGGAGGCTGAGTTAGGAGATCACAAGCTTAAGACCAGCCTTGGTAATTTAGTGATTTAGAAGACTCTGTTTCTAAATTAAAGCAATAGAAGGGCTAGGGATATAGCTCAATCCTCAGTACTGCAAAAAAGGAAAGAATAAGAGACTTTAAACAAGGTCCCTAGGATACATGTGTGGATAGGCCACACTTTGAGTAGCAAGGTGTCAGAAGACAATTCAAACAATCCTGGTGAGAAACGATGGTGACTTACACTTTCTTAGTGGCAGTAGGGGTGGAGAGAGATTCAAGACACACTTTGGAAAAGGAATTGAAAAGAGAGTTAATGGATTATATGTGAAAGTTAAGGGAAAAAATAAGAATAAGGATGATTCTCAACTTTCTAGCTGGATGAGTGCTAATGTCATTAACTAAGATGTAAAATACCAGGGCAGGTACAGGTTCTCTGGAGGACTGGAGAGAAGGAGTTGTCCCACTTTTGATATGTCAGGTAAGAAAATCCCAAAAGACAGTCAAGTGGATATGTCCAGTATGCAGTTACATATACAACTCGTGTTACATGTGCAACTCTGTAGTTCAGAGCACAGATCTAGCTAGGCTCAAGCATCAATTTGTGAGTCAGAAATGGAAAGACAGAACTGAAATCCGTGGGACTACATATGCTAATCTATGAGGACTGTGAAAAGGAAAAAGAAAATGGTCAGGACTGAGTTCAACTCAGTGTAAGTGTGTATACTATACCCAGAAAAGTTTTAGATAAAGTACTCAGCTCAGAGGTCAAAATGTCATAAGCCCAGGAAGGCCAGATAAATGACAGAAGTGATGGCTGTAAGGTAACAGAGAATGCTGAAGATTCCTCAGTAAACGTGGGTTAGAAGTCTTATTAAACCCAGGTACTTCTCTTTTGGGTAATTTTCCAGAAGAACTAAAAACATCATACCACAACGATATATGTGCGCCCATGTTTATAGCAGTGCAATTTGTAATAGCTAAATTGTGGAAGCAACCCAAGTGCCCATCAACTGAGGAGTGAGTAAAAAAGAAGTAGTATTTTTATATAATGGACTATAACTCAGCTATAAATAAAGAGGCTTTTATAGGTAAATGGATGCAACTAGAGACCATACTCATAAGTGAAAGTAAGACTCACATGTGTAAATATCATATTGTCTCTCTAGTATAAAACCTGAAAGAGTATGTAAAATCTAAAAGGTACAATACATACTGTGAGAAGTAAATAAACTGCTCAAAAGGAAAGAACGAGATGAGGGAAAAGAGAAAAGAAAGAAAGAAGGGAGAAAATGTGTATATGTATACGCCAGGTAGCGAAGATAATTGTACTATGAATTTCTATTGCTTTATTGAAAGGAACAGTTGATATTTAGTTGTTTGATCAATCTTACATGCCTATATCTATTTATGTAACTAATTTAAAGATAACAATGTGTAATACAACAACCATTGTTAATTTCCTATCACCTTGCCTGAAATTCTGTATTGTGTTTATTGTTTTTATGTTGTTTCATTTACGTCTGTGTGTTTGTTAATGTGTTTTGGTTCTTTATTCTTTAAAATAAAAAAGATAACAGAGAATGGAGAGGACTGTGGATCTCAGACACATGGACTCAAACAGGTAGCTGCTACCCCAGGTCCCCAGCTGATTAAATCTCAGTCAAATTGAAGAGGAGCCAGAAATTGAGACTATTTATGGGAATGCTTTCAAGTATTGGCAACCAGGCCAATGTTTTTAAATATAGTTTTGACCAAATAAAATATGTTAGTTAGGCGGATGTAACACCTATGTAGTTGCTGATATAGACCATTGCAAGGTATTAGGTTTACCATTAGCTTTTCGGATTAGTGGGGAATGGGATGAATTGAAGGTTGTGTAACTTGGAGAGATTTATCATGGCCCTGAGACACAGATTTGAATCACAGTCACAGCTTTGCAGGATTAGTGACTCTAACTCACATAGCAATAAGACTTTGTATTTCTCCACTGATCACAAGGAAAAGCAAACTCAGTGTTTTTTTTTTTTAAATGAGGAATGCTTTCATGTATTTTGGTTTAAGTGGTAAAGTGGTGAAAATTTGGTAGAGGCTATGAATAGGAAATATGTGGCTTTAGTTGGAAATGTGACTCAGGAAAAATACAGCAGCCTAGATAAAATTTCCACAGTCAAAAATTTGGAAGTTCGGGAAGGTCTGTGGATATTTCCATGCAGAATCACTGGGAACATTTCTAATATGAATAGGAGAAAATATGTGGTCTAGTTGAATATCAAGACCCATTAATGGACCAGAAAAAATGTGTTTACTTCCTAAAGGGAGCACAGATCTCTTCTACACTGGGTGCCCTGGTGAAAACAATAGCAGTCTAAGAATGAGAAACCTGTGTCTGTTAATGTAGTGTGTGTATACTCGTGTGTACCTAACTTTTTGTCCTCAGAGCCATTGCAGACTTGGGACACAGTCAGGGGTGTGGGTAGCAATCATAAGTATTTTGATTTACAGGTGCCTCAACAAGTATCTTTCTAAGAATCAAACCCCTTCTTTATTTTCTCCCTTAATATCTGAGTAAGGCTAATACATAAATGGCTCTGTGATTAACATCAACCTTTCTTTGTCCCTCACTAAGTAGTCTCTATCTGTGATTCAGTGACTAGGAACACTGGCAAAAAAGAAGAGTTTAATAATGAACTTTCCACTGGCCAGAAGAGATGAGTGTTAACTGCAACCTTCGCCCTTTTCTCTAAGGAGAAATTGTTCTCTCAGCCTCCCTCTGCTCAACTGTGAAGAGAAATGATAACACCAAGATCACAAGACAAAAGTGTCAGTGCAGTATCTCATATTAAATAGGTGGACAATGGTTATTTTTCTCCCCTTCTATTGATCTTTACCTGATTTTCAAATTTTGACCAAATGTCAAAGTCTTAGAATCCAAATTGTGTGTCTCCAGCTCCTCCATCAGTCTCCCAGGAGGCCAAGAGAGCACTAGACTTGGATCCTCCCCATGAAGCCTCGGATTCTCTAGGTAGGAATGCATACTGAGTGCTTTTCCCCAGAACACTAACCTTTGCTGCACTTGATAAATCAATTAGCAAGCAAGGCCCATTTATTCTATAAACTCTGACTTGCTCACCATGTGCTCGGTGTAAGGGACTTGCCCCGTGAGGGCCTGGCCATCCAGCAAAGAGGACCAGGCTTATAAACAGAAGGTGCCATAAAGCATCACATGTATGAATTGGGTGGCAGATGTCAGAGGCAGCTCACCCTCACATCTGGAAAAAATACGGATTGCAACATTTTCTACATAAGGTCTTCCCCCAAAAACACTCCATAAAAGTATCAAGCATGCTGTATAGGCAGGGCATGAAGGTGTCCCTCATTGTCCTCAATGTTGCAGAGCCTTGTCATCTTCCTTTCAGCTTTCCCAGGCCCTATCCTACTGTAAAACAAGGCAGGGGATTTTGTAGAAAATGAAGCAAGTATCTCCATGTATCACACAACAATATGAGCCGGTGTACATTTGGTTATATCTAGGGACAGAAGAGAATACACTAGCCACTCTTGAGGAAGGAACAAGCCAATCCCTGTCAGGAAGGGTCGGGTCTGGGGAATTGGTATTATTTGGTGAACTGAACATATGACTTCCTCCTGGATGGTTCTGGAGAGAATGCTGCTCTTCTGCCTGACAAGGCTGGGAATGAATGGCCTGCAGGCTCCTGTTTTCACACAGTACATCAGGTCTAAGTGAAAGGTTTGTGCTGCTGCCAAGAGCAGAAAATGATGGGTTTGCATCACTTTCAGAGGAGAGGATGCTTTACAGCAGACTCTGGCTCCCAGAGAGGTTTGGATGAGACGTGTACTCTGGGCCTTCCAGGACATCTGGTCTGCAAGGCCCACCCAGCTCTCCCCTTATAAGCAACTCTCAAGGCTGGGAGATGCTTTGCGTGCGTCAGACATCTGGGATGATATTTAGATCCTTGCCTTCTATCTCTAACAAGAACAAATGTAGTTGATAGATGAAGATTAAATAAAACTACAAGCCAGTTATTTATTGAAGGAGGCATAGCATGGGCTACTTATCCGTAGGAGCATCCTATCTCAAGGCAATTGATTATTATCTAATGTGGTACTTAGACTTGCAGCCCAAGGCAGCAGCAAGCAAGGGCAAATGCTCAGCACTCCATTCTGTCCCTTGGACTCCTTTGCTTGAGCCTCACTCCAGACCTAAGTCTAGTTGTCTTGGTGTCCTATACCCACTACTTACCTTTTGCCTACCCTTCCTCCCTCCCTCCCTCCCTTGCTTCCTGTCTCCCTTTCTCCCTGCATCTCTGCCTTTCTTCCTCCCTCTTTTCCTTCATTCTTGATTCAGGAAACCCGTATGTTTTTTCTGGAGTCCATACTACAGTAGCTTTCCCAGAAAGAGGGTGTAGAAAATAATTTTTTTGTTTGAAAAATGTCTTTATTATGGCTGTACAGTTGATTATTTTGGCTAAGTATAGAATTCTAAGTTGAAAATTCAAAACAATTTTTCTATGACTATTGGAGGCATTGTTCAATCATCTCTGAGTGAATTTCCAATGCTGTCATTTCAAATTCTCAGTCTTTATGGTGTGACTTGATAGTTCTGCCTGCCTTCCTATAGACTTGTGTCACAGCTTTGCCTGTGATCTTCCAGCATTTCAGTTATGACCTTTGGCACTCCTGCTTTCATTGTGGTTTTTATGCAATAATCACTTTGTTAAAACTATCTCTTTTTATTTCCTGAAACACTTTCCTAATTGCTTTGATATTTTTCATTCTTCTAGTTTATCCGTTATCCTTTTAAAGCATTTCTATCATTTGAGTGTCGAACTTCCTGGACTACTCCAAAGCGTGAGATTTTCTCTTTTCCCTTTATACCTTTGTGCTGTGTGCAACACACTCTCCCCTACTATGAGGTGATTGGTACTGAGGTACATTGGTTAATGTAAAACTTTCTAAACTCATGTTATGAATGCTTCCACAGCATCTAATTTCTTCCGTGTCAACTAGGATGCCCTTGAACAACACTTCCCCAGGTCAACTTCTCTGTATGCTTAAAGCTGTTCCAAAGAGAAATTTGTGCAGGATCTGGAAGTGGGCCTGAAGCAGCATCCTGGATGGCATCATAATTGGAGGTGGCGAGCAGCAGGAGCCAGCTCTGAGGTGCTGGCTGATTCTGGGTGATCTTCTCCCTGTCCATGTGCTCTACTGTCTGCATCCAGCTCTTTCCTGCTGTTGGTCCTGCTACTCACTGCTGACCTCAATCTCCTGGTCCTGAGATTCTTAGATGCCTACACACAGCAGTAAGAGCTATGTAGGGGGAGCAGCCTTCCATGGATGTGCACCCCAGCACCCTCCACAGCCCTGTCCCAGCTGCTGATAAGTCTGGAGTGCAAATGTCCCTGAACTCTCCTATGTATTCACCTGTTGTCATGTTTCCCAAGGGATAGTGAGGAGTGTTTCCTAGGTCCTTTAAATGACTTTAGAGACTTTACTTCCCTAGCTTGTCCCTCAGATGTGTAAGGTCTAAACTCCTAATATAAAAGTGCTCCTCATGCGATAATGCTCAGAGTGGTTCCACTCCTCTGGGTGAACCTTGACTGGTAGAATATTATACTAATTTTTTCCATATTGGCTTCTGTACAGACTTTCTTACAGCAATAGGTCCTTTGCAGTTACTGCTGCTTTTGTCAACAGCAGCCGTACTGCCTGTGACTAGTGGCTTCCTTTCCCCTGTATTCCAGTCTACCTGGAACCTCAGAATATGAGCGTATTTGGAAATAGGGTCCTAGCAGATCTGTGTAATCAGTCAATTTGCCGTTATGATGCAGTAGTGTGTGCCTTAAATCCAGAGGGACACACATGTGTAGAAGACCAGGTAACCACCATGAAGTCAGAGGTTGGCCGAAGAGCAAGAGATGCTGACAGTTACCAGCAACTGGCAGATTCTGGAAGAGAGGCCTGGAACAGAATATCCCTCATAGCCCTCAGAGGAATCAGCAATACCAACACCGAATTTAAGACTTCTATTTTATAAGACAATACATTTCTACTGATTTAAAGCATCTAATTATGTTTGCTAGTGGCCCTATGAAACTAATACTGTATCTTTTCTTCTTTCATATCTTTTCATATCCCACTAAGCTATTGATTATATCATTTAAATTTGTCATTGAATTAATGATTCTATTTCCTTCAGGTTCCTTTCTTCTTTTTCCTTGTCTTCTTCCTTCTCCTCTGCTTCCTCTCCTCTACCTTCTTCTTCCTCTTCCTCACCTCTGAATTTGTTGACGATTTTCATCAAATCATTTGTGACCCTTGAACGTTTGGGAGTGGGGCCCTAAAAGTTGGAAACTCTGAGCGAACTAATGCCCTCCTCTGAAGAGTAATTAAGCAGAAAACCAGCATTTTCACTGACAAAGGAGTGTCTAATCTTAGCCTTTCGGTTGTCTTTTTCCCAGGATCATTTAGTTTACTTCAAGAATTGCAGTCTTAAGCCAGGCTGTTGGAATCTTTAAACAGGGCAAAGAAAAGTACTGAAGGCACATTCACCAGTAGACAGCTTCTTGCTCTTTTCTCTTATGTCCCAGTGTCTTCCACACTGCACTGTGACTATAACCTCAAATCTGGAACTTCTCAGATTCAAGTTCCCCAGAGAAAAGTCCATGTTTTCTTTTAAGTGCTTAGGCTGTATCATCTCCTGTCCTTAGATACCATAGTCCTGGTTCTCCATCATGCAGACAGTGTACCATGAGTTCGCAGACTTCACATGCATGAACCAGTTCCCATAGTAAGTTCCTTTCTCCCCACCCCCATTTCTGTCTGTTCTCCCCATCTGTGCACACATCCGTCCATTCCATTCTACTCTACTGGTTCTCTTTCTCTGGAGAACCATAATATGTCTCAAGTTTTCCTTATGAAGTTTCATGTTCAGACGCCCTGAGATTTTCCAAGGATGTTTAGGGAAAATTTAGTCTGCTTTTAATATCTTCCGCTGTGATAACTCTGTGGAACCCAAGTTGCGGTTCTCTCATTTTGTTACTCATGATCTTCTATCTGTTAAAATCTTTTATCGCCTTTTATCTCTTCTCCAGTTATTTTGGTCTTGTGACCGCACACTTTTTAAATATTTTCTCTTGCAATTATTTTTATTGGAAAAGAGAGAGGCTAAACACACATTGCCAGCCAATTGTTTTAAATCAAAAGTGCACTTCCATGTGGGAAGAAACATTTGGAGGTGATGAGTGTTTGTGGCATTGATAGTGATGATGAGTTGATTATTTCATGGTATGTCTTATCTCTGAACACAGGAAATTATATATAGGAAATATTTACAGTACTTTGTATGTCAATTACACCTCAATGCAGCAGTTTCTAAAATGCCATAATCACCTAAGAAGTAAATAAAAATGAAAAGTGCAAGAAATAAAGTTAAGGCGGCCCCCTGCCTGCATGGTCCCGGGGGCGGCGAGCTGTTTATGCGCCCCAGCCAGGTCTCTGGGTAGGGAGTAGCTCGGCCCACAAAACAGCATATGAGCAGCCTATTGAGCGGAACTCTCAGCAGAAAGCTTAAGGGACATTCTCCCGAAGAGAAGGAGTCACTGGTGCTGGATGTAAGACAAAGGCCAAGCAGAGGCTTGGGTAGCACGTTTATTTCCCAAGTGTGGTTTTCTGTTGAGAAGATGGTCCCGGATTTGTGTGTGTAATTCCCCGAGAGACAACCTCTTCCACATAACTTATGTCTCTCCGGCGACTCCCGACAGAGAGCGGCTCTCTGGCGGCGGCAACGCCCAGCGGTCTCACGTTCCGTGCGCATCGGGCGAGCCGCGCAGAAAGCCCCAAAGGATAGACTGGCACCTTGGAATCTTCAAGCCTTCAGCGCCACATCTTGAATCTGATACCCAAAAATGGGAAAACAGAGGGGCAAAACGCAGTCTCAAAACTCAACCCCACCCAGAACAAGTTTTGAAGAGGAAGAAACAAGGGAATCAGGAAGCCTCATAACTTCAAGATATGAAACGATTGCATCCGAAATTAAACAACTCCAACAGGCCATGAAAGAGCTTAAAGCAGAAA